>JBCJKH010051260.1:0-22457 GCA_039877255.1 Loriculus beryllinus
CACTTTCTTGGTGAGGTCTGACGTGCTTTCAGGGGTGTGCAGGTTCATGATGAGAGGTCAGAGGATGATCTTAAGGTCCTTTCCAACTCTAACTATTCTATGATTCTGTGACTTGAAATAATAGCCACAGGAAGTTTTCCTCCTATGTGGCCTAAGGTGTGGAAGGTAGAGTGAATTCATGGATACACCTCAGAGCATGTTAACCAGGGTCCCAGTTGTACAAATACATGGCAAGTGATGGTCCTTACATGCACAGCTGCAGATTAGGAGTTGCCCTAAGTTTTGATGCCTAAAGAAGACAGAAAGCCCTGACTACATCATGCTTGTTTTGCTTTCTTAGCCTCATACGCTTCAGCAAGAGGGACAGATGGGACAGACATACTCAGGCTTATAAGCAGCCTAAATACAGACGTGAAGGACAAGGTAGAGCACAAAAATATATCAAAAAAGGTCAGAAAACAACAAAAATGGAAAGGTTTGCAGCCAGGCAGTGCCAGTAGTTGCAAGACTCATCCTAACAAGCCTCAACAACAGCTTTCTATATATTCAGTGGAACTGGTTGGTTGATAAGCAATATGAAAGTCAGCAAATTGAATTAAATTAAACTGGTTTAAATTCAAATAAATTCTTTTGATTTTTGAGTTTTGTTTCTGCTGGAAGGACAGGTTTAGTAAAAACATTAATTTACTGCGATGTGACAGTGTCCTATGATTACCTTAATAATGTCTACATTACTACTGACATGAAACAACACAGGCACCCAGCAAGGTACCAGAAAAGGGAATGGATGGAAAGGATGACAAAGAAAGAGGAAACTCTTGCATTTCTTTCTCTTTGGCACAGTTTTTCTTGCCTAGAATGGACTTAAAACTTGATTTGCTTCTTCCTATGCCACATATGTGTTCCTGCTCAGAAGCAGCATCAGCATGCTGGTCGCAATCTACTTCAAAAACAAACGAGGTCCAAAAATATCCTCCTCTCTAAACAGGTTGTTTCTGAGTGTGTATGTGTGTGTGTGTGTGGATGCGTGCTTGCATGTGTGGTTTATGCAAAATATCCTGTCAAAATATTCTAGTTCATCAAAAGTCTAATTTACATACATTTTTGGGACACTGTAGAGGCTGATTAACATGACGTATTGCAATTCAGAAGGAATGTTGACCGAAGCATTTTAGGAACCTGGGATGTGGGAGCACGAGGTAGATAAGCATATGGGGCTCAGTGAATGAAACAGGAGGCTGCCTATTCTGCTATGATTTATCTTCCTCAACTTCTGAGAACTTGATGGCTTTCTGAGATAAGAGATTTTGTTTAGAAAAATCTAGTACAATGAAAAAATTGATATAGAGCTTTCGTTACTCATCTTTGATATGCCCGGCTACATCATCCATCACCTTTTTAAAAGACACCAGGATTTGTGCTTTATTAAAGAGAAAAGCAACATTATAGCCTTATTTATAAATAGCAAGTTAAAATATTTAATTGAAAGCATTTAGATTTTATTCCTTTTATCACCTGGATTTAGAGAAACCATAGCAACATTCATCCTACAAAATAAAACTGAACAATGTCTCATATTAGGTCTTTTAAATTTATGCGATAACTTACCCAAGCATCTGAAGCCAGATTAATTTTTCATTTTCTTATTATTTATTTAATTCCTCTTGTATAATTGGATACTGACATTTCTCCAGAGTCTTAGAATATGAAAGAATCATATAATTGTTCTGTAACTGCTTTCTGCATCACCAAAACAATGTAAATACCACTCTCTTTCCATGTCTGAATCTCCAACTAGTGGAAATGTTTGCTAGTAGCCTTCCTGAAAGGAAATCACCTCATGCATTATTCACGCCATGGCTCTGCTTTGTAACTTTACAGCAAAAAAACAGTATTTCACTGCAATAAGTTATTCCTCCTTACCCCCAGCAATATCCACTACAGTTTATTATTGGTTTGTAGAGGTTGATAGTCCAGAGCACAGGAGACAAAGAAGAAAGTACTCACCACCCTAATGTCAAATTATCAGTTGAAAGGAGACAGAATTTAACGTTATTATCACATATGGGTTATTGTTTTTTCAACTTTTTTTAATGCTTTTTTCCTTTTTATAGCGAATGTTTAATAGCTGCTGATACCCAGATACCATTTCTAGGAATGAAAATTGGTAAGTGGGAGTAGTTCCAATAGGACAGAAAAGATGATATTTTGATCAGTTAAGAACTAATGTTCCTCAGGAGATCCCTGGGCCATAGTTCTGTGCTTCTCCATTTCCGTCAGTGTATAATTTTACAATTACCTTCATTAAAACAGCTTGTGATGTCTTAAATCCTTTTTCACCTCTACAAGCCCTTTGAGTACATCCAAGCTGTGGCACTTTACCCAGCTTTCACTTCAGGCATTCATTCATAAATATTTGGGTTCAAAAGCCAGGTGGCTTTTGGACCATTTGCTGTGGTGGTCTTAACATGAATACTTAGTTTAGATATAGGTGTACCTGAATGTTAATCATCGAGCCTATGTCAAGCAAACACTGTTATTCCTTTTAATTTAGTGGAGAGAGACAACCTTTCTAATAAAGGAAGATGTATTCAGCTTAAGCTATCTTTCATGCCTAATAGAGAAGAATTGGATCTTAGCAAGAAACACCTGGTGGCAGCAGATACTCTGCCATTTTTATCTGATTGACCATTAGGGCTCATTTGTGTTTCTTAATGTAGAATGCAGTGTTACAAGATGCTGCAGGATGTGCTCTGTGCCCTCCTTTCTACTGCAGAAAGACTCACGTCTCCCATAGGTGCTGCATTATATCCTCCCTATGCATACCTTGTACTAGAAGACAAAGCTCCCATTCTAGCCAATAATGATCTGGTCAGTAGACTCATCAAATCCTAGAAAACTATTTAGATGACTGGACAGATGCTTGTTTTTAGGTTTAATCTGGAGCTGTGTCCCACATCTGGCTTCTGATTACTCTGTCATCAAGGTAGCCCAAAGGAACTTTCAGGCTAAGTAGAGAAATGCATAATGAGATTGACAGCTCAGGCAGTGCTAGATGACAGATGAACTGTATTACAGTCTGGCACTTGGATGTGGTTTTTTAATTCCCATCTCAACAGGGTTTGGGTATACCGACCATGTGAAATAAAGGAGTGGGACTTGCTGTTCATTCCCATATGTTCAGGTTAGAAACCCACTTAAGCCAAAATGATCAAAAGATGTTCTGGAGACAATTTTCTTATATGATACTTCTTTTAACAATTTGCATTCAACTGGCATCACATAGTGAAAAATCTGAGAGTAAAAGGAGGGAGTCACAAACATTGTGTTGCCTGAAGTTGAGTTTCTGACAAGATTTCTGCTGAGGAAGCAGCAGAAAGTTACTTGCTAAAGGATAGTATTGTGGCTAGTCTCTGGATACGATATGAAATTAACACTGTTATCAGCTGCTGGAGTGTTTTTAGACTACTCAGCAGATGCCTTTGTCCATGAATACGAGTCTTCTCTCTCTGTCTCAAAGAGGCATAGAAAGGATGCGCACAGATTGGTACTCACTGCAAATGGATGCAATGCTTTTGCCATTTAGGAAGTGAAGATTCCTGATGAATTATTAAGTTCCTGGGATGGCACTTTTGTTTACCCCTGCAGGTTGCATGTAGGCACCCATGAGGTCCCACCGGCCAGCTCTCGGCTGCTCACTGTCACCACTGGGTGTCTCACCGACCAGCTTTTTGAAGATGAGGACAGTGATGATCATTGCTGTGGCTGCACAGGGATGGAAGGAGAAATTCAAGCACCTACGGCAGCTTATGAGACGATAGGACTGGATCTGCATGTTACAGGTTGAAACACGACTACCTGACTTCCAGCCTCCAAATGGGATATGGACACCAACTCAGGGTTTAAAACTTCCCTTCATTATTGCAGCTGCATTACCAAAACTTCTTTCTGACTAAAGACACGGCCTAGAAGAGCTGAAACCTGTTCTCCCTCCAACAGGTTAATTCTTTTCCTTTGTATGTACATCATCTTGGCTTCATGCTTTGCATGGCCGTGTGAATGATGTGGAATATTCTTTGTTCCACTTAAGAGTTCAAATTGATGCTATTGATCATGCAATCAGTTAATTAGATCTGAATGGGCTAACGGGGATGAAGAAAAGTTCTTCTGATAGCAGACAATGCCTGAAACCATACATTTTTATGGCATTACCTTGCAGAAAAGCATCTCACTGAAGCAGCATTAAGGAAAGACAAATTAAACAGGAGAGTAGTAGCCAGGGAAGTCTTCAAGTTAATCCAGCATGTTGCTGTAAAAAGGCTTCCCATCTGGATCCTAATTTGCTACAGTGTTGAAGTTTCATGGCATTTTCCTTCCCTTCATCTTTATTTTCAGGTATCACCCATGAGAAAGCTGGAAAACCTAGGCAGCACCCAGTGTTGCAGTGTGTGTATGATACAAGATGCTGTGCTGTACCCCAGTGTTGCAGTGTATCTGTGATATAGGATGCTTTCAGAAATCCCTGCCAAAGTGTGTAAATAGACAACTGTCTTCTACAACAAATTTGCATCTCTTTGTGCATCGGTAGCTTCTCATAGACTCACAGCCATGGAGCAGTGGTCATAGCAGAAGTGTTGGCCCTCCAAAAGTACATCAAATCAGTTTTCCTCTATTTCTAGGCAGAAGGGTGGATGCTGTGTCACATTTGCCAATCACTCCAGATTCAGGTAACTTCACTAAGCTTCTGCGAGCTGCTTCAAATCCCCCTCTTTACCTCTGGAACAGATAAGCAGCAGCTAAACGGACCTCTTTGCATACAATAACCCAAAACACTAGAGGGCCAGTTGGCTTGGTAAGCACAGTGCTGGGGCTGAGAGAATGTTAACTTAACAAAACAGCTCTGGATGCTGGCTCAGTGCAGAAGAGAAATGCACCAGCAATTGCATTTTATGTGATCCACAAATCTGCTCTGAGCAGGCTCAAGGGTGAGGTGGCCAAGAGGGCAAAATGAATTACCTCTTGCCTCCTCCGACGTGGTGGTGGAGGTTGGGAAGGAACCTGACACATATTAAAGCAGGAGAGGAGACCTTGTATGTCTTAAAGGGAACTAAACAGAGAGGTTTTGTTTTGTTGAGGTTTTTTTTCTCGAGGTTTTTTTTCTCCTAGGCTTTATTGAGGGGAAAGATAAAAGGTGTTTGCTCTCAAATACCTGCAGTTGTCATTGTACACGAGGCAGTCATCTGTTCCTACTAAGTGAAAAGAAAAATTCTCCATTTTGGCTACTTTTCCTGGAATAAAACCTTTAAAGGAACAGAGCTAGGTCCTTGGGTCACAGAAATTCAAACAGCACCAAGGGAAAGTGAGATTTTATACCAGTTTGCACCCATGTAAACAACTTCTGTTCCTGTAAACAACTTCCTACTGTTTTCAGGAGGGGAGTCTGATTTCCTCTCCCTGGAAACAGAATCTGACCCATCCAATTGGGTTTGTTTTTTTTTTTTTCTCATATGTATTTAAATGTATTTGATGACTGCAGTCCCTGCATATCGCTAGTCACAGCACGCTGTACCTACTGTGAGGGGAGAATAACCAACTAAAACAACAGAAAGTTTTCACCTAAGCAGCAGGCTGATTCATCTGTCATTAAAAACAACAGATGAAAGTGACACACAGTTTTTCCCCATCCCTTAAGAAGGAAACACTAAGTGACAGCCCATTGCAGGCTGAGGGCTGGAGCATCACAGCTCTCCGGCCAGGCTGACCTTGCCACCAGTGAGAAGCATGGTCCAGCCTTAGTGAGAACAGACTGCCAAAGATGTGCCCCTGGACATCAGGAAGCTTAGATTCACTTTAAGCACGCATGGATAGCTCTGCTTGTCACACTTTAGAGAGGCAGGTAAGCTGCGGCTCCCAACGCTTCCTAGATGTTGGGAGGGTTTTTAGGGAAATAATCACAACCAGCCTCAAAAAGGTTTCTGAGGGGTTTTTATATGTCACAATTCCTGTCTGGGTGTTTTATTCTGCTGTGTAGTTACTGAGATCTACAGCATGACCCATTAATAAGATATTTTTAGTAATGCAGAAGTCATTGAGATCTCTAGGCAGCCAGGATTAGTTAAGTTTTTTAGACGAATTATCTCTAGAAACACATGCACATACACACACGCTGCCTCTGTATTTTCAAGACCATTCTATTTCTACCTACAGGGGAGGACCATCTCTGCTGCTTGTACAATTCTGATAAATGACTATCAATCAAGGGAATTTTCCTAGAAGGAGATCAGTCAAATCACTTTCCACCCTTAAAGTACACGAGGCTTGTGGTGGGCTTCTCTGTCCTTAGCAACATCCTGAAATAAGTTTTCAGTCAGTGCAAATACAGGATGTACCGAGTTAAAATTTAATCATCATAACATTAGCAACGTCTCAGATATGCACAAAGGAAACTAAATAGCATTAGCGAAATAACGTCCCATGAGAGAGCAGTATCATTTTCATTGCTGATGACCTGTTAGCAAAAGAATCCACAAGTATAAGCAACAGACCAAGTTGGCTGAGAGTAAATGAGAGGTAGAGTCAGCTCTTTACTGCAGTACATGCTTGTCTGTATTATGTTTATTTGAGAAAGCACTTATAAATTGCTTATCACGGTACCTTAACCTGCAGAATTCTTTGATCTAAAATCCCATCCCCTCGAAAAGTCAGGATTATCATAAAAAACCTTTGGAGCAAAAATCCCAACACTATGAATATTCATTCTCTTCACAGCTGTTACATTTATGGAAATGCAATAACAGCAAACTTCTTGGATTTGGCAAAGACTTTTTACCAGATGAATACATGCCAGTAAAAGAACTTAAGTGAAATGAAAAGCCTGGCTCACTCCTCTTTTCTCAAGAAGTGTGCTGCAGTCCAGAGCATTTTGAAAGTTAATGAAAGAGTCTCCTTTTTTTCAGGTTTCAGAACACACATGCAAATTTCAGCTGGCAGGGCATCCACAGACCGTATTTAATAAACACATCAATTTGGAAGCAATGTTCCATGTCCACAGTTAAACAGCTGGTGAATGGAATTTTTTGCCGTGATAGAAATAACAGCAGTCTATTCGCTTGTGATACAGAATGCAGTCAGAGTTGTCCTCTTCCTTGAAAGTTTAATCCAGTCGTATAATTTTACCCTTTAACAAACAGTCTGCATGGTTAAATAAGGGCAGTGGGGAAAAAAAAGTTACCTGTCCATTTATTTCTATTGCTTTGATTTGCTAAAGCCCTGCTCCAGCAGCTTTCGGTGGAAAACTGCAGAGACCATGAATGTCTGCAAGTGAGATGCACAGACAGAAACATTCAGCACAAGATGTAAGGTAAAGAAGACTGCAACCTACCTTCAGCAGGGTTCTTCTTCCTTTCCAGCCAGCCAGTTCTCAAGAATGTACAGTACTGATGGGACGAGGAAAGTAATTGTAAATGGACTACTAATAAGTCAATTCACGAAACCCGATGTGACAGCAGGGTGTCACTAGGTCCTTTTTAAACTTGCCTCCAGTGCTGTCTCCTAGTTCCTCCAGACAGAATTAGACAGTTGCTGCCAGGATCAGAGCTGAAGAAGCAAGGGTGCTTTTTGACTGCAGTTGCTAATGCTCCACTTTCAGGGAAAGCGCAGAAGTATGTGTGTGCCTGCACTAACTGCACACACTCATCAGCCTGCTACAAGCAGGGAGATGTGATATGCATACTGAAAGAGCTGTGCAGGGAGGAGTAGTTCAGAAGCACACCCAAGCCTGTTCTGCTAGTAATTGCACCCTACTGACCTCCCTGAGCTGGATCACTGCAGTATAATTCATCAAGAAGTCTATCATTCAATAAGCAATGGATCTGAAATTGTGCATAAGGGGAGGGGAGAGGAGGGGACAAATGCAGCTTTAAGCTTTCAAACAGCAAACTTTCAAGATCGCTGGTTTATATTTCTCTGTCTTCAATGTTCCCCCTGCAAATGTCACGGTCCATAGGTGAAGGCAGTTGGATTTAAATTTAATTAATAATCTGAAAGAAGATTTCTTTAGCCATGATAAAACACATTTTTAACAAGTGTCCTTAATGAGAACTATTATTATTCTAGGGGTTATAGGAATACCAACAGATCCCAGCTGTGAAGGTGGCCCCATAGAGCAAGGTGGTGTACTGACTCACACTAAAAAACAGAACTTACAGTCAGATTTGTGATGCCAAATGCAAGAAATACCAATATCTTTACTTTTCATGGGATAAAATGAGGTTCAGAGAGGGAAGAGCTGTGCCCAAGGTCACACATAGAATTTGAACCTAGATCTCCTACACTGTACCCCAGTTTCTTACAATAAACCCAGACTGCTTCTGAAGACAAAAATCATCATAACTTGAAGCAGCCCAGGCTGCTGCTAACAGCAATCTTTGTATGAACCAAAGTGACAACTGCTCATCTTCTGTCTTCATATCTTCTTTTTATATGCAACATTTTCATATGAATTTGACCATGGAAACTTCACAGCTAATTCTGTTGGATTGTGCTCCAGCCACCTCTTGGAAAAGTGAGCTGTCACGTTAGCTTGCACACCTTCTTAAGCAAAACTGTACAATTAAAATTGCCTTGGGTAGTCAAGCTCTACCTTCTCTCTATTGAAAGATCATCTAGATTCCACAGCAGGGAATTGACTTGATGGGGGAAAATAACATAAAATGAGTGATCAGCACCAGCATCTAGCAGTGCTGGAATGGTTCTGGAGATTATCCATCCCAGGACTGGCTGTATCCTGCTTTATCTGTGAGCTGTGATCAGATCGCAGCTCAAGGTGGTGTGGCTGCAGGCCATAAAGATAAACAATAGGATGTGAAAAATCTTCCTAGACTCCTCCAGAGTAGCAGCATGTCTGCAGGGAATATTTTCTGGGTTAAGGGAAGGTTTTCTTTTTGGCTATTGTTATTTACAGACTACTGGACAGAACAAACAGCCCTGAGTCCATTGTGTTTGCTGCCTTAATGAACAAGCAGTACAAGACGGACACACTGTACCAGAGCTTGCAAAATGCAGTAACATTAAAAAATACACTAAAAAGTACTTAAAAAACCTATACACCTCTTTATTATAAATGTATTATTCTTAAATACTATTAGAGTACCTCAGTAAAATCACTCAGTGTTATCTTAGTTCAGGTCTACACTGATGTTAATGAGAATTTTCATTCTCCAAATTCAAATTCTCCCTTTTCCAAATTCAGGGAGAAGAATTTGGTCCCTGAATACCAGTTTTGGAAATCCAACAGGAATAGTTCTATCAACTATTTCTAAAGGTGCTAAAAGTGCCTAATTTAATTTGATTCTCTATCAGACTTAGCTGCAAGCAAACACTTCAGCTCTTACCCTTGCATCAGACCTGTACATTCTGGGCAGTTGTGGTTTTATGTTTTAATTTTTTACATCCAGAAAAATTAAACACTTGAAAAAGCTACAAACTCATAAACATTTAATCAAACAGGTAATACACAAGGTCAGGACTAGGCCTGAAAGCAATATCACCGCTTATGAAGTTTGAGTTTTTATGGATATCTGAAATGTTCACATTATGTAAGGTTGTCCTTATCTAAAGGCAGTGTCTAGAGATGCAAATAAGTGTTGTATAGAGTGAAATGGATAACTCCATAGGAAAGGAAAGACCTGCACAGAAGCATTTGAGACAACTGGGAATGCTGCAAGGAACTAGGATTATGAAGAATCAGAATATTGTGGGTGGAATAAGAGATGCTTACAATGGGTATATGTGACATGTGGATAGGAGTACATCTACATTTAGCATAGTGGTAAAACGTGACTCTGTCCTCCAATTTCCCCAGAAGTCATATGAAAGGTGGAAGTTCTATCTTCCCTTTGAGCTGATTGATTGTCATCTGCAGGAAAAACCATTCCCAATTAGTGCTGCTCATCCTGCCTGAACTCAAGAGTTGATGTAAATTTCTATGGATATTGTCAGCATGGCACCATGCTCAGGGCAGTTAATGTTGCCTCTCAGTAATGTAGACTCACCCAGGCTCAGTGCCAGGCTAATCACGTCATGGATCAATGTTGTTCTGCTTATCGTTACAGCTTGAAAAAAATCAAACAAACAAAAACAGGTAAAAAAAGAGAATAAAGGAGAAAGAAAAATCTGAGAATTGGGTGTTATTGCATGTTAACTTGGGTTCACAAAGGATTCTAGGAGTTCTGGGATTTTTGCCAAATCTACAAGAATCTGACAGTACTTACAAGTCATACTACACAGTAAATAAACTACTAGTGATTTTAGGAAAAAAAACCAACCACCAAACAAATCTAAACATTCATTGCATCAATATTTCTTTGCAGAATAAGCAAACACTCTAAAAATTCTTTTCTTTCTCTTCAAGTTAGGCATTTTTCATGAAAAGGAGCAAATATCCCACTCTAGAACAAAACTGTATCGTGCTGGTGCACAAGCGTCTATTGTGCTGTGATATGGAAAGATCCCTATCATTGCTCCATAGAATATTTAGCAAACCATTGACAACAGCAGCTCCCTACAATCTTCCTCCAAAGCACATAGCATTTTCTCTGCAAATACGTTATCTGAGATGAGTAAAAGAAAAAATGTGTATTCTCATTGTTTTTAAACAAATAAGCAATACATCAAAAAGCTAAATAATTTCATCAAGGTTTCCTTTAAAAAACTTACTTCCTTTGGATGCTTAATTTCAGCCAGTTTTTTTAACCATAATTTTACAGAAACAACTGCCTGGAAATCAGACTCTTCCAAAATAGTGCAAATAAGGCACCCAAAGACAGTGCTGGTGTTGAAAATGTTGAGTTTTGAACTTGATATGTTGGATAGTTTCAAAATATTTAAAAATATAAACACAATTCTATCCTAAATAAGATGGCTTTTCTCAAATCACCTTAATAAGTAAGGTCTGGAATTTACACAGGAAACAAAAAAACAAAGTATAGAGCCACTCCTGGCTCTCCATTAATATTAGGCTAAATCAATCTCAAATGAGTACGTTAGGAAATGTACTTGAGACTAAAATAAATTAATAATAAGAAAAAGGGTGGATTAAAGGTTGCTAGTGATATTTAATAACAACCTGTACAGAATCATAGAAAGGTTTGGGCTAACAAGGACCTTAAAATCACGCAGTTCCAGCCCACAGCTATGGGCAGGGACACCACACACTAAACCGTGTCAACCAAGAGTCCATCCAACTTGGCCTTGAACACTACCAAGGATGGAGCATGTAAGTTAGTCTGCAGTGGAATCCCAAGAAAAGGCAAAGAATAGTTGAATAACAGCCATTTATAGCTAATTTTGTTTTGTTCAAAGATTCAAGGCTAAAGGAGATTTGGAAGATTATATAGCAGCAAACCATTTTTTAAAAGCTGAAGGAGGAGTAAGACAAACCCTTGAAGCTGTAGGTAACTGGCTGCAGAGGTCATATAGACTCTATATAAGACTCACCAAATCTAGAGTCTATGATTATCAGATATTTCCTAATTGAGTATTCCATAGGCTGTACTAATACCCCCTTAATATAAACCAAAACAGCTAATGTTTTTGAAAACAGTGAGGCAAGTATGTAATTTCCAGTTTAAAATATTTAGTTGTTTGAATGGCCTTTGTTTTTGTCATTCCATTGTATCCTGTCTTTTTTTGTCTATATTGTAGCTCTTTCTTCTGTTCAAAATAGACTCTTCTATCCTCTCAGCTCTCATGAAAATCCCAGATATAATATTTAGAGGTGAACTCACACATGTTCAATTAAAAAACATTAAAGCCTCCTAGCTAGGAACATTTCCTCCTTCAAAAACAAATCAACACGTCTATGAAAACAAAATTTTCAGTATCTGTTGAATATATAACGTGTGAAGGAGCCCTGACACCTTCCCTAGGTCATAGAAAATTATTTTCTGCAAAGATGCAATGATTCCCAGAGCAAACATGTTCAGGAGGGAGACAAGAACAACAACAGCAGTCACTTCAGGTGGTAAAATACCTGGAAATCTAAATCTCTCTTAAGGGTAAGAAGAAAACCCTTCTATATATTACATCCTTTTCATTTGTTTGTGTGTAGATACATGTATACATAATATTTATGGCCTGTTACAAACATTCTGGAAGACTGGGAATGAGTATATATATAACTATATGTACATATGTACATATATACATATATGTGTGTGTGTACATATTTATTTAGTTTGTATATAAGTATCTCACATATGTATGTGTGTGTTTGTGCATGTACATAACATATGAGTGCACGTTTTCAAATAATCTCCTGAACTGATATCTTGATATTTGTTAACTTGCCTTACAGCAGTGTGGAAATATTATTGCCTGAGAATAGATGGCATTTAAGAACTTAAAGCCTATGTCTTGATACTATATTGTTGTTAGCATTCCACATTTCACATTCTAAAGATATTGACTTTTTTTCCTCATATTTTCAGAGTGAGGGTATATGAATGTCATTTGAGCAAGGCTGTGCATTTAACCTAGAAGACACATTTTTTCTTTAACACTGAACATTAATAATTTACCCTCGAAGATGTTAGAATAGCATCAAATTCCACTTATATTTTTGCAAGATTTGTATGTGACAGCTAGTCTTCCAAGTTCTTTTCATGAGCAAAGTTCTTTGAATGTGGTCTATACATAAGAAACCGTACTTTCTTAGGTTATGAATAAGTGATTTTAATACTATATTTGAGTTTTCAGTAACATTTGTATTTATGAAAATTAGTGCCTGACAAAGACCTGTGAATTGGAATTCACACCAAAAGTCAAACATTAAAAAAAAGATGATACAGAGAGAATGTGATGTGACTGTTTGATTACTTTGTCATTCTTTTTCTCTGCGCTTATGATATATTTTGCAGTCTCCATTTTAAAGTCAAGGTGAAAATCAATTCAGACTGAAGTCACATGGATAAAGAAGCTGTCATTTAAAGAGCCAATTCTGATCTCATTCACATCTAGCTTCAAAGAGGCATAATGCTTCAGCTTTCCTATATAACGCTGTGTCTTCTCCAACAAGAACTGATGAAAGACCAGGTACCGTTGATTACTAATGAAGATGGGTCACAGTCCTAAAGTAGTTGTCCATTTATGAATATCTTCTACATGTTCTTATTTCTGATTTAAAGTAGCTTCTCTGAAGTAACCAACTGCAGGGGATTTTGTGTTCTGCGTTTGTCCTAGCTAACATTCATCAACATATGTTTTCCTGAGTATGGCAGTCATTAGAAACATAAATGTCAGTCATGAAGAAGATACTAGATCATACATCCTCTTTAACAATGACGTGCACACCCATCTGTCTCTTCCACCTCTCTGTGAATCTGGTTCTATGCCTTTGAGACAAAAACTGGACGGCATTACTATTGAAGAATTACTGTATTGGGCTGTGAAATCCCATGTGTGTATATGTTTAATTAAAAATGTAGATAGGAAGGATATGAGAAGTTCTGGTGCATGTGCAAACTTTCAAAAGGTTCATTGATTAGGGAGCAGAGATCCCACTGATGTGTAAGGAGATGTGCTCCTAAGTCATGTGAGCTCTCTAATATGCACATCTTAATTACCCATGCTTAAACTAGTTATTAAACAGAGATTGAATTTGAAACCTGGCCAAAGTACATGATCTTTCAAAAATATTTTCTTCCATGTACATCATTCAAACAACAAATTTTAACGCTTTTCTCTCAAATACCTTTTTAAGAAGTAAAATGTAAGCAAAATTTTGCTCCATTATCCCTAATAGTCAGAAAGTGCTACTGTCTCCAGCCACACTAATTCAGATGAAAGTAAGCAGATCTTAGTGAGCAATAGCTTTTACTGCCAATTCTAAATTTTCACTGGAGTTGTATGTGCATGTTTGGAGGGGGAAGGTTCTCCCAACCCAACTTAACTTTGAAAATTTGGATGAGATCACAACCCGAGGCTTTAAGTAATTCAGTATTCTACAGAGCTAAAACCACTTGATCTGTGTCTGTCTTACACTGTAAATAGAAGGTTGACCCTATTTATTCTCTGACTTTGTTTCTCAGTAATGTTCCATGACTCCTTAATCTAATGTGCATTTTCATTCCAAAGGAAAAAAAATCCAAACACTTAACCAGAACCTCCTCTTAACAGCAGTAACCACGCTTACAGTGAGTGTTATTGGAACACAAATATGGATATCCTGGCATTCAAACTCATGGTATGAAGCCTACTAATTCTATTGTCACAGATTGATAAGCTGTAGTAAAGTATTTCATACATTGAGAATCATTCCATAGTCACCGTTATTTCTTTTTACATACATTTATATGTGTACTCAAACAGCACAAATATTCCCAGTACCAATGGATAACCATAGAATTCTGTTTTAATGATGGCCATGTTAGATTTAGATTCAGTATTTTCTATGCGTTTGTTTTCTTTTAAGCAAGAGACTATTCTCACTGCCTTCAGCGGATAAGGGAAGTATTAATGGGAAGCATCACTGAGTTGGTGTAAACACTGCTGGGTCAGAGGAAAGAGGCAGCCACAGCATAGTTAGTGAGGTGTTAATTTGATAATGTGGTGAGAAACAGAGCTAACTACAGAGGAAGGGCAAGAGGCTTAGATAACTAGAACAAATATGAGTGCTGAGCTCTAGGAACAGATATAAGAGGAGAAAAATGGACTCAAAGCTTGTTTGATGTAGTAAATCATTACACTAGAAGAGTCAAAGGAAATGGAAATGACTGAGTGTTCTAGACTACTGCAGAAACTCCCAAACTGGACTTGTCTGATGACTACTTCATTAAAGCCAAAAAGAAAAACACCTACACAGCTCTTCTGAAAAGCAAGTTGAGAAAACCAAGCCTAGTCTTTTTGTGGCCTAAATGTAAGACCATTATTTGACAATAATGGTGTGCCATTGGTATTGAAAATTGCTATTCTAAAGATGCAAGAGCAAGTCCAGTCCATGCTGTTTAAACATGATGCTTAGCCTCCTTGACTGGGCTTAAGACTCTCCTCTATGAAGAAACTGGGCCGTCAGAGTTCTACCATGCAGAGCATAAAGCCATTCCCAGTGTGCCCATGCTACACAGCCCAGCAAATGGGAGGCAGGCTTGGAGTCAAAGTTTTCAGAAGTGGTTGGGTCTTATACTCCCTGTCATGCAGACATTTCTTCCTTTCTTTTGACTTTGGAGTACAAAAGAAGATCTTGGTCAAAAGATTTCAAAAAAATGAAGGAAAACATTATGGTTTTTGTTTTGTTTTGTTTTCCTGAAAGTTTGATAAGATTTTAGGTTGCCTGCAGAGAAGAAACATGGAGTCTTCACTGGTCTGAGACACTTCAAACAGAGCTGGAAAGGCATGATCAAGAGTATTCAGCCCCAGGAAAGGACTGGGTGAATAGGTATGTACTGCCAATCTCCAGTAAAATTTATTTGAAATATCCCTGTTCATGAAGATTCATGCCCTGTTGCTAAGCAACAAATCTGTGCGTTCCTGCTTGGTTCACCCTTGTCTCAGAAAGGACCAGAGCGATGCCTTTTTTGCCATCAAGGAACTCCAGAGATCAATTAGCTTTCTGAGCTGCCCTAGGTATAGCTTTACAGTGCTCAAAGTTACAAGCATGTCCATGAAATCAGACACTTGTTCCTATTTGTTTTGACTTGGAAAACAGAGCTCAGCTGAAAGGAAGGAAAAACAAGTTAGAGAAGTGTTGACAGGGGAGGGTTCTTATTCTTAAAGATGTCACAGTATCTGTCCTCAGACTATTTTTTTTTTCTTCTGAGAATTGTAAAAGGAGGTTGTTAAAAGCTATTTTATAGAATTATAGAATAGTTAGGGTTGGAAAGGACCTTATCATCCAGTTCCAATCCCCTGCCATGCAGAGGGACACCTTACCTTAGCCTCTGTCCAACCTGGCCTTAAACACTGCCAGGGATGGAACATTTACTACTGCTCTGGGCAACCTATTCCAGCGCCTCACCACCCTCATAGTAAAGAGCTTCTTCCTCCTGTCTAACCTGAACTTTCTGTATTTAAGTTTGAACCCATCACCCTTTGTCCTGTTGTGACAGTCCCTGACAAAGAGTCCCTTTCCGGCAACCTTATAGGCCCCTTCAGATACTGGAAGGTAGCAAGCTTCCTATGCAGAAGGCTGTGTGCTATTCTTGTACATAGGAAGGGGGCTACTGAGGGATGCACAATGTAGTAGGAGCATAGTCAGTGTAACATTGAAAATTCCAGCCAGGGTCCTATCCCATTTCCACAGCAAGCAGAGGATAAATTGTGACTCTGCCCAACAGAATCCATCACCGGACTTTCATGTTTCAGGTCCGTACCACTGCATCTCAGACCAGACTGCCTCTTCAAGGCAAAAGTTTTAAGACTTTCACTTAGTAACTGCATGGAAAATGGGCAGTGATTTGTCATAGTGTCTGGAGGCATTGCCAAAACAATATCCCTACAGCTTCTATTTTATGCTTTCCTTTTGTTGAGAAATGTTATAAAGAAATGCAGGTATGCATCCAAAAGAAAATATTTGTGACTCACTCCAAATTCACCTCTATGTCACAGGGATTCATTCTCATGAAATTGCCCTCTAATTGGTTTTTAAGGGTCTTTTCCTAACAGGAAAAAACACCTACAAGAACTCACTCTATTTATGTGAGAAAAGGACAAGAAAGAGGTATAAAACCAAGGTAGCTTGCAGAAGACAGAAAGCAACCCAGTAAATTTCCAAATATTGCCAGCCTGGTCAGAAGATCCCAGAAAAGCTTTTAGGTAAGTGACCACAAATAGCAGCATCTGCATCCATAAATACTGGCAAAGACAAAAAGAAGGAGAAATAATTTGTTTTCCATAAGAATAGGAGCTAATGAGTTCTGGTTTTCTACAGCCTGTGTCTGGTAGCCAATTGCTAGACCTTGTTGGTGGAGATTTTCCACAGATGGTCATTTACATGGTAGCTTGCTAATTTTATGTTTGCTGTTCAAGAACTTGACAGGTGATGCTGAAGTCTTCCCCTCAGCCAGATATGTACAGGGAGGATTTGTAAAATTTCTCTCCCTTATTACATACCCATCTTTACAAAACTTATAATGACTTCATTACCTTTGATTCTTTCTAAACTACTATCAAATCTGGCTAAAAACAAGCCAATGAATTCATAAGCAGCAACAAACGTGGATGTTCGTAAGTATGCACAAATATACTATGGGTAGAGTATTAGAGAAGGAGGAAGAGATGACAAAGACTATATGTCCCCATGAAAGTAAGGATGCCCAGCTCTGAGGCTGATATCTGAGAGGCTGAGGATCCATAAGGCTACGCAGGGCTTAGGAGATACTAATTTCAGAAATAGCTGTGGGAATGATAGAAAACACAGCAGTTCTTAACAGCAGTTTCTACCAAAAAAGACAACATGGCCCTGACTCACATATGCAGAGTAGGAGTCCATGGCATTGAAAAAACATCAAAATATTTCAATTGGGCACAGAGATTTCATATTAGCTACCTGCATATGGTGCAAACAGGAGATTCAGACACTTGTAGTTCATATTTGTCTCATAAAAAAAATGAAACTGAAAAACTTTAAGGGTATTTTTCCACTAAAGCCTTCAAATGGCATGAAAATTACAAGTTATACTTGAGCCACTAGAATTTTATCACTCAGGGAATATTCATAGCTGGGAAAAGTGTATGGCCGTCTACTCCTCGACTTGGATACTGGGTCAATGCTAGTTCGTGTTTCTTCTCTGTGCCTAAAGCACTGGAGGAATGGGGAAAACAGGCATTTTCCAAGACAGAAGGATAAATCCAATCAGTTACTTTTGCCTCGTGGCCTAGTAGTGTGGGGAGGAGTGTAGAGCAATGTAAGAATTTCCAAATCTGGGAGTGATATAATAACATCATTGGACAATAAGGAGATGTATTACATCCACGCTACTGAAAATGAAGTCTTAGGCTGCTTTATACTGAGCATGTTGCATAGCATATGCTTTATAACATTGTGCTATGTGATTCTATGATTCTATGATTGTGTTCTGCATGGCTGCAACATATAGTACTTAGGGCTAAGGCTTCTTGCAAACTCACATTTGTCTAACTGAACAGAAGGGGTAGTTCCTACAGAAGGCCCTGCAAGTGTATTGCTAAAATGATTTTACTAGACATGAGAAACACATCACATATATATATATATATTCACATATATCATGCATTTCCTTCTGTTATATGTTTCTGTTTGGTAAGAGGTTGAATCCCTTATGTCTTCACATGGGAGCCTACCTTGATGATTCTACTATACCAATGCCCAAAGATCTTGGCTCCAGTATACAGGTTTCTTAGTGGGACATTCATATAATTTATTTTACTTAACCAAGGTACCTAGGAGCTCTCAAATCTCTGTAGCTCTCCTCTATTGTGAACAGAAAGAGATAGGTTCCTTGAGAGGCTGATTCAGAGGGAATAAATCACACATTTGTCAGGACCTCAGCTGGAGTGCCCTGAATTCTCTTCCCTGAGAGAAAATAACTTTCTGGAAAAATTGGAGTCTTGTCAGGAGATAGAGGGAAGTGCTCAAAATGGCACTGCCAGGTTGAGGAAAAAAGGACAAATCAAACCATTTCTGCTCAACCCCCTGAATGTTTTGACTCCAAACAAACCTGCTTAGTTCCAAATTATGCATTTGCAGTGTCTTGCAGGAGCCATGGTTCAGGCACTCCACATCACTAACTTCATTTTTGGGATGAATTCCCTGACATAATGCATCACAGTTCTCAGTCTTGGTAGGAAGAGGTAATGTATCAAATATGAGCTGAACATCTGTCATGCATTCGGGGAGATAAAGTCCTGGCTGTATAATAGAAATAGACCAAAAGTAACAGGAACTAAAGTTTTTGTGACAAATACGGCTGGATTCATTTAACCTAATTTTAGATATCTGCAGTGTAGATGTCCACATTTGAACTAGTCATCTAGACTCTATTTATAGGCAATGAGACAGAAACAAGCACTTTTAGAGAGAGATTCATTTCACTGTAGACATCTATAACTGGTCAGGTGATTCCTCTATTAGTTGAATGTAAGGAAAAGCCAGGGGACCTTGCGCAGTAGGGATCATAATTAGGTGAAGTGAATCTCATTCATTGGGACAACATTCACAGGAGAATATTTCCTTTTCTTTTCTAGAATTGTTCCATCTGGGAATAATTTTGTAAAGGAAGGCAGAAACTTTCTCTGCAGGTAACATTGTATTCAGGAGGAGTGTATCTAATCACAGACCAACTTTTCCATCAGAAAGAGTTTTATCAGAACTTATTCTTTAGTCTTCTACACCTACAGGTAAAAACACGAGGATTATTTTTCTTTCTCCATCAGCCAGGCCTAAAAAAACACACACTTAGGTGTAAGAATAATACTGTGTTCTTTCCATATTGTGTATTATTATTATTACTATTATTTTTATTATTAAATGGAATTCTAATTATTTTATGAGTTTATCAGATGACCTTTATTGTTATTGCATAATGGGTCAAATATTCTTACTGTAGGACAGAACTACCTAATCAGTGTTTTGGCAGTTCACTTGCCTGTTCATCACTAGCCTATGGGAAAGACTATTATCCTTCATGTAGGTAACCACACCCCCATGGTTGTTCTCAGTATTTTCGTAGTTTCTGGGACAGCAGATATTTGACAAGTCATGAAGAGGTTCTGCGATCTTAAATCAATCATTCATTTTCATTGCGATGCTATGTCTAAAAAGAGCCAGCTGTCTGAAAGCTAATCTGGGGATAAGCTTTGCCCAACCTGGAGAAAAGAATGTTCTAGAGAGACTACGAAGCAACCTTACAGAACCTAAAGTGTGCTACAAAAATGTTGGAGGGGACATTTTACAAAGGCATATAGGAATAGGAAAAGGGGGAATGGCTTTAAACTGACAGAGGGGAGATTTACATTAGCTATATTAAATATTTGGAAGATGCTCTTCCCTGTGAAGGTGCTGAAGCTCTGGCACAGGGTGCCCAGAGGAGCTGTGGCTGCCCCATCCCTGGCAGTGTTCAAGAACATCTTGGATGGGGCTTGGAGCAACCTGCTGTAGTGAAAGGTGTCTCTGCCAGTGGCAGGGGATTGGAACTGGAAGAGCTTTGAGGTCCCTTCCAAACCAAATCAATCTGTGATCCTATGATAAAACTATAATTATTTATTATCCCCATACTATTCTATGTATGCTAATCTATACATGAAAGAAGACCCTGCTTTTTAATATAAAAAATATTTCCTATATCATAACACAGATCTAGAGACATTTACTAGATTTTGGTGCTATTTTTTCTAAGAAATAGTCAATTTCTAAATGTCCCTTATTGCAAATTCTCTTAAACCTTAAGGTTATTCAAACCCAAATAAAACAAGGTACAAAGAGGTAGTCATTGCAATTCAAGGGAAGAGGCCTTTATCCTGTGTAATTTTGTTTCTTTTTACTTCTATATCTATTTATCTCATTTCAAAACCCCAGGTCCTTTTCAGGAATAATAAGCCTCCCTTGTGTTAGGGAAATGCGTTTCAGTCTATTGCCTTTCCCCAAGATTTTAGAGTTACATCATGTGATGAAAAATAATCTTAGGAGCTGAAGTGACAAGCTTTGAGTCCACTCAACTTTGGTATCAGAAATAGCCTCTGTTTAAATTAATTGCAAATTCATAAATTCTCAATTATTCTGATCTGATTTAGAGTCCTTAAGCCAGAGATGTCATGACATCTCACCCCCTCTGCTTCTGCAATGTTTTTTCCCAAACATTGATTTGGGGTTAAAGCACTAAACAAATCCTGAGAGAATCTCTAAGTAAATCTGACATCAGACTTTTCTTTATTAATATATAAATCAATAAGCAGAAAGGAAAACATTGACTAAGAACAGGAAAAATGTTATAAAGTAGATATTTTAATTACAACCACAATTAAAATTACCCTTCAGCTCTGGACAACCTCTTCCATGTAAATCACTAGATAAACTCTAGTCTTCTATAACTCAGAAAGAGCACAAGTCCTTCAAATTACCAGTAATGAGACTGGTATTTTTCATAGTCTCTGACATACTATCTAGAAGTAAAGGCCATAGAACTGGAATGGACATCTGAGCCATTAAGCTCAGCATCCTGATATTGCAATAACCATGCTGTAAAAATCTTTCCTAAAATTGTTAAGATGCGTCATAGAACTACGTTTTGCTCATATCAGAAAGCTTTTCAGGTTCTAGCTGCTCTGTTTCATGTCAGGCTATGTCTATTTTTGTTTCAGTCCTCCATCAAGACATTGAACTTAAATCCTCTCCCTTCCCTTGTTCTGATTCCTCTGATACATTAAAATTATTTTCCAACCTTACATCAACCAATACAGCTGATATCAAATATCTGTCTCTGTCTTGTGCTATTGATGTTATTAACACAAGAAGTTGTATGAACAGGCTTTTTCTCTTTGAGACTCTTACTTGCATTCTTTTGGTATTACTTGGTATCCTTCCATTATTCATTCACAGTCACATGCAAAGCTACTGTAGTCAAGTCCTGGACTTTTATATTCTTCCCTTCATTAATCTTTACTAGCAGATTTCCTCAGACATGTTGATCTAGGTGTTGCAATAAACACACTTTGTAGATTACTCCCAGTGAATACATGAAGATGTTGTGGCTACAGCTATGGTAAACCGATATTAACCCTGCAGGCTTAGAACACCACACAACCAGCTGTGAAGTCATCTCCCTTCTTCCAGAACTCAAAAATATATGGTGCACCTGGAGAATGCCAGGCTAAAAGTAATATACTGCTGATTCATGCCACTTAAAATTTATTTCAACTCTGGTAATGAACTCTATGTATGCGTGTAGGAGATAAGCCAAGCTTCAGAACACAAACTGATATTACTTATGTATTTATATGCAGGAATATCTCAGAACTCCAGTGTTTTATGATATGAACTAAGAAAAACAGACATAAAAAAAAGGAGCTCAGACATAAATTTTTCTTTGTATCTAAGAATGGAAAGGAAATGGTAAGGCAAATTCAAGCACTATGACAGCCTATGGTCTCTTCTTGATTTTTAGCAGATCTTAAGTTTAATGTAGACATTATTTTAAAAAAAGACTGGGGGAGCATAACAAAATTGATGTCATGAGCATGATGAGCCATACAGGAAAAAGCACAATATTGTTTTGGGGGAACCTTAGTCACTTTTCCTAAGATTTGCAGGTCCAAGAGCTGGAAATTTGGTTCACGCATAGGATCGCAGAATGGTTTGGGTTAGAAGGGACCTTAAAGTTCATCCAGTTCCAATCCCCTGCCAGAGGCAGAGGCACTTTCCACTGGAGCAGCTTGCTCCAAGCCCCTGTGTCCAACCTGGCCTTGAACACTGCCAGGGATGGGGCAGC
>JBCJKH010051262.1:0-32399 GCA_039877255.1 Loriculus beryllinus
TGGCACCCAAGGCTCTGCCCAACCTGGCTTTGAACACTGCCAGGGATGGAGCATTCACAACGTCCTTGGGCAACCCATTTCAGTGCCTCACCACCCTCACATTAAAGAACTTCCTCCTTATATCCAACCTGAACTTCCCCTGTTTAAGTTTGGACCCATTACCCCTTGTCCTATCACTACAGTCCGTAATGAAAAGTCCCTCCCCAGCATCCTTACAGCCCTACTTCAGATATTGGAAGCTGCTCTGAGGTGTCCATGCTGCCTTCTCTTCTCCAGGCTGAAGAGCCCCAGCTTTCTCAGCCTATCTTCAAATAGCAAGTAACCCCGTAACACTGTCCCAATATAATAAGGAGGTCCCAACGTAATAAGGAGGTCCTATACATCAAACATACCTCTTCAACTGTAGGTTCCCACATATAAGTTGCAGGAGCAGGAAAGTAAGGTCAAAGAACCTCTCAGTAATAAATTAATTCACAGTTGCAGCCCTGGTTGTGTCTATCTCAGCAGTTCCTGTCATGTTTGGGAGTCCCTGGCAGTGGAATGGCCTCATCTGTGTGTACATTGCCATATGCCATTGTGTCTTGCAGACCACCTACAGACTTTGCCATCTTCTTCCTATGACTGACCTGTTGAGGAAAGTGGGGAGAAAGACTTTCAATGACCTGAAGCATTTGTGACTTTCACCCAACAAGTTTAAAACCCCATGATCAGAAAAAAACCATCAACAAAGAGAAATGTTCTTCAACTTCTGCTTTTTTTAGCTTTTAGATTAATTCAGGTCCCACTTTCAAGCTTTTTTCACCCAAAATGAAAATGATAATTTTTGTTATTATTCAATAGAAGCTGATAATTTTATGTTTCCAAATCTCACAAACGATAGGATTTTATCATGAAAGCTGGCAACATTTTGATTAAAAGCCCCTAAACTCTGA
The DNA here is from genome assembly GCA_039877255.1 of Loriculus beryllinus. Taxonomy (NCBI): domain Eukaryota; kingdom Metazoa; phylum Chordata; class Aves; order Psittaciformes; family Psittacidae; genus Loriculus; species Loriculus beryllinus. The sequence continues at coordinate 933 of JBCJKH010051262.1, forward strand.
GTGTTTGGGATCAGATCCAGAAATAGGATGAGGAATGTGAACATTTAAATTACAAGACATCTACGCTTTTAATACATTAATGGTGTAACTGGCTCAAATGAGTAAGAAACAGTGATTTGATCCTTGTTTTTCTCATCAGTGTTTAAATATATTGTTGAAAAAAGGGTAGTAATAAATGGCATCTTCATATTGGAATAATTAATAATGTAGGTGGAATGGTTTGTCTTGGCTTCATGGATTTTTTATCTCCCTCTGTCAACAAAACAGCTCATATACCAACTATGATTCCCTTTACCAAACTAAAATAGAAGCAAACACATTGTTATCATACTCTATTCTTGTTCTGAACATGTACAAGCCTTCCTTCTGGGGGCTTTTAATATCTCTGAAGTCCAAAAGATCACTTAACTAACATACATTTTTTCATCTGAATGCCTCTTGATTGTAATTCTGTTCTAAAAAGTATAGAAAACGAAATTTGCTCAATCTATGCATGCACATAAACATGCCTCCACGTACAAATATCTTTTATTTTCTAGTATGCCTTTTAACATGTGCATTAAAAATATATAGCTGTATACTTTGATGTTTTTAACTTACCTGTTGGAGGTACAGAACACACACAATTCCTCATAATACAGCTGCAGATGTTCAAAGTCCTAGATAACGTATTCTAAAAGGGGCCTACAAGGATGCTGGAGACAGACTCTTCATCAGGGACCGTAGCAATAGGGCAAGGGGTAATGGGTTCAAACTGAAACAGGGGAAGTTCAGGTTGGAGATAAGGAAGAAGTTCTTTACTGTGAAGGTGCCAAGGCACTGGCACAGGTTAACTCACATGGAAAAGGATAACCTGGACTGGAAGGTCAGAAGTGACTGAATGGTGTGATAACACTTATTACCATGAGCCAAGGCCACTAGCACAATGGGATAACCTTAAACTAAAGAGACCTTTGTGGGTTTTTTTAAGCTGGACCAATGTAACATCCATATCCTTTTTTTCTTGTTTTAAGTTTACAGTTTAAATATGAAATAAATGACTGGTCTTTTCTTTGGTGACCTCAAATGAGAGGGCACTGTTAAAAAAAGCCCACCAAATGAGGATGATGGTGACTTAATTGTGACAGAACAATATATGCTAGAATTAAATGGAGTTGTGAAGATGAACATGAGATTGGGACAGCATTTTTGGATGGCAGTGTAGCAGTATATTAAATTGTCCAGGAATGTTCTCAGGCACCAGAACATGATCCATCTATATTAGTGAAAGATTGGAGAGGTCCTTGGCTTGCCTTTGGTATGTGCCAGTGAGGCTCTGCAGGCACAACTCAGGCATAAGCGTCTTCCACGGTCCATGCCCATTTGGCATCTAACCAGGTTCTTAACACAGAGGTAGCTCATGATTTTAAGCCCAAAATTAAACAGGGGAAGTTCAGGTTGGATATAAGGAAGAAATTCTTTACTGTGAGGGTGGTGAGGCACTGGAATGGGTTGCCCAAGGAAGTTGTCAATGCTTCATCCCTGGCAGTGTTCAAGGCCAGGTTGGACAGAATATTGGGTGACATGGTTTAGTGTGAGGTGTCCCTGACCATGGCAGGGGGTTGGAACTGGGTGATCTTAAAGTCCTTTCCAATCCAAGCCATTCTATGGTTCTGTGTATTTTAAGAAGTTAAACCTAAGCTGCTGTTTCCTAGGTGGAGTAACTGCCTTCAGCCATCATGAGCTATGGAACACCAGACATCCTTGCAGCTTTGATTCAAAGTCCACTAGATTCTTCAGCTCTTCACTGACTCTTGCTGGTCCTGGGCTGGTGTATTTGTACACAGAAAAAGCTGCCTTGAAGATTTTTTTGAGGCTTGGGTTTTGCTGCCACTTTGCATATTGAACATGACTGAGGCTTCAGTAATTGTTCCAATGGTGAAAAGCAGGAGAAATTTAGCTCACCCGAACAAACGCTCTTGTCTGATGATCTGGGTTTGATTATGGCTCTTTGTAGATGTCTGAAAATCAGTTCATATCCTTCGCTTCAGAGGCAAAGCCTATAAAATGCATTTAGTGTCCCACTGAGTATTGCTCACATTTAATTCTGTGTTTATTTTTGGTCACAAACTCAGTGGGAAACTGCGTAAACAAAGCTGCTCTAAGCATATACACGCGTGCACAAGGAGGTTACCAAGCAAACAGTGCCAATCTGGGTAAGTCTAATGTAAACATCGAGTCTAGACAAAATGAGCTAGAGACAGAAGCCAGCTCTGATGTCAAAGGAGATCAAATGTTGATAAAATTGGTAGAACCAGGGAGCCAAAGGGGGTTTGTGTTAAACTTGGATAGTGGTTAAAAGTGATGTTTTTACTCAGCTTGAGTTAATGGAGTTTTTGCCTAATATGTTACTTCAGATTTCCTAACTCTGTGTCCAGCATCTGAGTTAACAGGTCTGAAAAGCTTTTGCTTTCATTAGTCCTTAGATGTCTTTCTGGACTGCAGGGTAAGATAGCCATGTTCCAGCTCTGGGTGAAGTCTGAGTGTGCTATGCCCTAACACATCCCTTTGGGTGCCTCCACAGTGCTGCTTGGTGTGGTCAGGTATATGGGCCCAGTGACAGACTAACTCACCTGGTCCCCAAAGCCCCTTTCCATGTCTGTTGCCTCCTGTGAACATACTGGGTCCATGCTCTGCAGCATCTCTGCACCAATAGGTGCCATCACCTTCTGTTCTGCAAATACTCTTGAGTGTATAATGTGGAGTTGGCCATGACAACCCAAATAAGGTGTTAGCTGCCAAGAAAGGCTTCAAGGTAAGGAATAGTTGAACCCTAGCAGTTGAGCAGCATTTACCACCTGGAAATATGTTCCTAGTGCAACTGCAGTGGTGAAATAAAGCACAAACTTTGTCTGGTCTGTGCCACACTTAGTTTTGCCATTAAAGCAATGGTATGTCTTCTTGAGGCTTTATTAACACCCCATATCATGCAAAGTTGCTGCTCCCCTGCCCAGAGCATCCAAGAATGTTTAACCATCCTCTGTCCTTATATTTTGCATGCCTTATCTGAGATCTGTATCCATATCCTACTTGCCCATTGTGTTGATCAGTCTGGTTGCAAGAGTGCTCGGTGAGATCCTAGTTTGTCTTGCCAACATCTGTGTGCACTCTGTTCTAGAAGAGAAACTCTCAGCCTGATTTCTGGAGTAAAGCAACAAAATTCCCCCCAAACTGAAGTAACTTTTAGAGAAGAAAGCAAAATGCCAAAAAATTTATTCATGGGAAATGATTTTGAGTGCAGAACAGTATGTCATTTACTAAACAGGTTGAGGTCAGTGGCATAATAAGCAACATGAAAGAGAAAATCCGCTGTGTGGTTTCTGTGGTAGGAGAGAGATCCCACAATCTTTGTCCTCGGCTCCCTCTGTTCCCAAAGCATTGTCCTGCTCCAGTCAACTTCCAGGACTAGTTGCAAGCCTCTCCCAAAACATGATCTTAGTTGCTTCCCATTAGGTGGATGTTTAACCTATTGGATGCTTCCCCTTTGGCTTCTTGACCAATCGTGTTTTAATGAACTACCTATAGCAGGGAGTTAGAACTAGATGATCTTTAAGGTTCCTTCCAACCCAAACCATTCTGTGATTCTATGAAGCATGGCATGAGTGATCTGGGAGATCTACCCTAAGGAGCCGACAGGGATGTCACAGTCCTTACATTATCAGTACAAGGGCCACCACCGGCTCTGGCCCTTCTGATGCCAGTGTCCCTCCTGGGTATGAGATATGTGAATGTGAGCTGTGCCTGCAGTGGCTGTGCCTCCCCAACCTTCCCTGCTTTCCTCAGCCCTCAGTAGGGAAAGCTCTAGGGAAGATGCTCTTTCATATTTCCTCCAGCTGCCCCAGAAGGCACAGAAAAGCTCTGAAATGAGGGAAGTCATATAATCTATGTTTGGATTTTGCTTAAAAGCATATTAACCCCCCTCCCTTTTTTCTTTCGGTGGGATTTCCTTTGTTTTACTGAGCAGCTGCAGGCTGCGAGGTCCCAGAATTGTAATTTTGGCCTGCAAAAGCACCATATACTGTCACAGTGTGTATTACATATCCAATAAAGCCTGACTATTGCGTCCTCTGGGCACACTTTAAAATAATTGCTTGTAAAAGCACATACTCATCTCAGCTGCACTCATCGGAGGGCCCAGTGACAGAAAAAGCTCCTTAGACCTTATTCTCCTTATCCTCCTTCCTTGCACTCACCCTTCTTCATCCCCAGTCCTCCAAATAAGCTTCCCAAGGGAATCACTCAATGATTTCCTCTACTCCTTCAACTTCACTCAGGAGTATGAAGGTGGCCCAACACATAGCAAAGGAAGTGCCTCAAGGGCAAGCTGGTGGCAGAGGAGAGGGAGTGGGATTGTCTTATCTATCCTGTAGATCATGGAAGGATGGCTTTTCCAGGTCATTCTCCACAAATAGCCCCTTCTCCATACACAGAGAAGTAGGGCCAGACCATAGTGATGTCTGTTAACCTGTGTATAAAGAAACTCTGCCACCCTGATGGCTCTCATCACTCTCTGCCTTTGTGCATTGGGTACTGTTCAAACATCAAAACTCCTGCATAACAACAAAACCCTACAATTTCTCCAGTTAACATTGCCTACAAATCCCAGCCACTTTTCTTTTCCTCCTTTACTTCTTAAATCCTCTGTGCAAGCAAGGAGCCCATATCCCTTTCTTGGCTGTTTCACCCCGTCTCAGAGTGACTGTTAGAAATTAGTGACGAGTGAACATCCAGTGCTTTGCAGTTTGGGGTCATTTCACTTTAAATAACCATCCAAACGTTCACAGTTGAGCTAGCCAAAGCTCATTTGTGTTGAAATTTTCTCACACGATTTCAGGCATAATTTCTTCTGGCCACAGCTGGAAGTATCAAGAGAACAGTCCTCTTTGCTGTGTTCCGGCATGTTTGGCTCTAGTGCTAGCCAGAACTGGAAGTCAAAAGAAAAAGCTCTCTATCTGTCTGTTTGCCTATCTACCTACTTACCTACCTACCTATATATCTAATTTACTTTATACAGTACATGTGTGTAAAAACTTTAAACCCTCAAAACCCTAGTGAACCAATTCAGAACTGGTTTCAGTTGGACATAGGTTTTGGAAATGGTCCTTAGTTTCTAACCTAACTTGCACATACCTATTGCAAATCAGTATGTCAGTCCATTTTGATGAAAAGAACTCATGAGATCTGAGTGGGTGATTTTGTGTGTGTTTTTAAGGATATCCATTTACGGAAAGTAACAGGCAGAACTTTATCTGCTGGCAGCTCGTTGCAAGAATTCCAGGTAGGGGCTTGCAGTATTTACACAAGGTGTTTCATTGTGAACTTTCTGAATGTGAAAGTATTAAAACTCCAGAAACACACATAGCGAGCTGCAAAGAACTAATTCTCTTCCTTTCATTTTTGTACTTGCAAGCAATCTTTGCCAGTCCTCTTTCTATTCCAGAGCACAATAACACCCATAAAAGACCAGAGAGTGTCTGCTCTGTGCAACAGTTCTGATTGTTTATAACAGGAGGGGGGTAAAAAAAAGGTTGAATTTGTTACAGCTGGTAGGGGAAATCTGGTTTTGTCCATTTTACCTGATTGCTGCTGAAACCATATGTACAATATAAGTGTAAAGACGCATGCCTATAAAGAATTTCTGCTGTAGAGCTTTCTGCAGGGTTTTCCTGAAGTCTGACCTCCAGCAATCATGGTTTTGCCTTGTTTTACAGAGATCTAATTGTTCCTAATTTCCTGTCGATAAATGGTACAAGGTGTGGAGTTGCACTTCTAATGTTCAAATTCAATCATTTGTCTGACTTAATAGACATGAATAGCTCTTTCAAATCTAAGTGCTTTCAGTTTGTGTAGGACATATTTATATTGAAAATCTATTTTGAGTGGGTAAAGCCATTATTCAGAATGTAGGAAAATATTTCCTACCTACGATGGTCAAACTGTGGGGGAGCTGTGGGCACAGGGCTTGGATTTTCTGATCTCAAGAAATTCACTCAATAGAGTGATTTTTTTTCTTCTTCCAGTGAAAACCATGACGGGTTTCTGCTTGCCACAAGCAGGTCACAATCAGCTTGCAGATGTGCTACCTTTGGTATAATCCTGGTGCCATAAGGATGATGCTTTCTCTTGGAAATGTTGGTCCATTAGCATCTTTCTCCTTTTATGCATGATTTCTATTAAAGTCAAGTGTTTTTAATGGTTAGATTTTAGTGTAAATCATAAATGGGGCTTGCACTAATCTGCTTTTTGTAATCAGTTTTCTTGCTGTCACTAATAAGGGTTTCCTTAGGCTGGGGTAGGCTGTAAGGAAATTAGTGCATGCAATTTAGGGATCAATTCTTCAGGGATTAGTTCTTCTACATTCTTTTCTCATTGTCCATAGAGGCAGGCATCACTGCCATACCTGTGGTATGTAGTACCTGCAATGTGGGGTACCCTGAATCACAGTGGCAGTAGCCAAGAACACATCTAGCTCTAGGAAAGGAGTGCTGAAACCTCTGTCAGAGCCCCATCTGAATGTCTTCATCTAAAATATATGGCAATATTTCTGCTGGACCTTGATCTTGCTAGGTGTGATGCAGAGAGTAAATGTTTCTACCAGTTAATACTTCAAAGGGACAATAAAGTCCCAGGGAAAATTGCTTTTGACCCATGACGATGCAATTAAGGATTTGCAAAACTGTTTTAACAGGATGCAGGACAGCATATAAGAGAACTATTAATGGTAGCTGATAAGCCACTTCAGGACTTCAGGTAAAGCTATTTGTGCATAGACGGTAATGGCTTGACTACTGTAGACTTGAGTAATGTTACAGTAAATTGCAATTTACTGAAATCTTTTAGTCAGCAGTCATTAATCCTGTAAGACTTTCATAGATGAACTTGTACCTAAGCTGCTAAACACTGTTTAGGAGCAGATTTAAAAAAACATAATGACTCACCACATGATTTTCTCAGCCAGTATGGATCCTGCATCAGAGTAATTATTCTAATTACAACGTCCTTGTGTTTGATATATTTCATTCAGTTTTACACACTATTTTGAAACCTTCTGACAGAATAATAAATGTGGTCTGAGCCTTTTCTGCCTTTCTGAAGCTCTCAATTGCACCAAAAAGTTCATTCATTTCTCATTATAAGGTGTTATTCCTTTGTTTGTTGTGTGTACCTCTTTCTGAGCACTGAATCAATGAAAACTGACTGTATTTTCCTTTGTAAAGATGTGTATCAGAACTTTTCCTTAATATAGAGCGTGTTTTACTATAATTCAACTCATAGTTAATCCCTTCCTGCACGGATAACATTTTATACTCAAATTTTGCTCTTTGAGCTTTTCAACCTTTCAATTCCAGCACTGGGTCCATATCAGGTTTCCTCTTTTAAATAGCTCCCCTGTCTGTTTTGTATAACTTCCAATGGCTTGCAGGATATCTTTGTTTTCAAATCTGTTGGTCTGCTCTGCTGGGACTACATATGTCTCTGTTGTGTTTAAGTATCCCCTGCAACCTGTTAATAAAGCATAATGGGTTTGCAGAGATAAAAACCTTACCAACAAAATAATGCTCCTTTCATTACAAAACAGACCCTGAAAAAAAAAAAAAAAAAAAAAAGAAGTAGAGGCATGAAATGAAAAATATTTCAAGAGAAGAAATATCTAGGTCACAGCTTTTCTCAATTTTTGTAATTTAATGCAGCCTGGAATAATTGCTGCATGCATTCTTTTGAAATCAAGTCCCGTAATGCTCTTATTGCTCAATCTCTGTTTGCAAATGCTCCTGGTAATGTACATTGTTCTGTTTTCCAAATCACTACATTGTAAAGATGTTAAAGAAGTAAGTTGAATCAGAGTTTATCCAAATATTGAAAAGAAACATAGCCATCCACATCAGCCTGTTAGCTGTTGGGTTCTTCGTGGGAAATTAACTCCACTTCTGAAGGTCTCACTGCCAAAAAGCCCCAAAGTCTGGAGAAAAATACGCTCTAGTGAAGGATATGGAGGAAGTGAAAAACTTACAGCTCAAACCTCAGGTAATCTTAGGGAAATACGAGGGAATCAAGTAGTGTGTCAACGATGCATAGGTTTTGTGCACTACGTATGCAACTCCCTTTGGAAAAAACAGAGGGATCACGCATGATTTCTTCAGGATTGTCCCCTTTTCCTCTTATGTGTGTTGCAGTGACATTTTAAGAGAGTACTAAAGCAATTTAAAAGCATCTGATAGAGGTGAAAAGGTTAAAGGCTTTGTGTACAGTCCCTAGGAATTAACTGGCAGTCCCAGATTTACATTACAAAAAAAGACTGGAAAACCAGTTTAGTGAGATTTTCCTTGCAGGTCAGTTTAGGAGTGCAGGAGGGAGTTTCTGGACAAGGAATAGCAGAAAAGCAATTGCACCCTCACTTGTCAGCAAATAAAACGTGGGCACATAATGCCTTTGCTTTGACACCAAAGTGTTTTTCTTTCTCTTTAGCATCACGTTTTTCTGCCCACCACTTCATATGCCACCAGGTCAGGGGAAAGATAGGGAAGATAAGTACTGAAGAAAAGTATCTACTTATCTGCTAAAAGAGAAAATCCTGGCAGGTTTTCAGATTAAGCATAAGTGTTTGAAAAGCTCGTCTATTAAACTGAAGGATTATTTTCCACTCAGTGGCAAAAAAAATGAAGCACTTGAAAAATCTCAACATATTTCATGAATCCTTCAGGAAAAATAGCAGGCTGTAAGTATGAAATGTAGCTCACAAGTTAGAGTTATGCATTCTTGGTATGTCTTTGCACACATGCCCTTTGAAATTAATAGACTTAACCTCTCTTCAGGTTTGTTGTGTCTGAAGAGAATCAGTTTTCAAATAGGAAAAGGAGGAAAGCTCGAATTGCTTTAGTGAATACTTATCCTCCCTCTCAAACACTGCACTCTATCACCATCTCTTCACATACAATCAAGAAACATGCTATGTTTTAGGTGGAATTTGTTACTTTAGATCTGGACCGTTTCTGTTGCTGAACAAAGAGGAGTTCAATTTGTCTGAAGATGAGTCAGGAACACCCATCCACCTATTACTTATTGCTAGATTTCTTGGCCTACCATTGGAGACCAAGCAATTTTTGCTATGGATGATTTCCATCTGCCCAGCTAAATTGCAATGACGTTTTTAACTGCAGAAAGTCTTAGGCTCCCCCTCACTCCCAATTTCTATCTTTGATTTAGTACAGAGATCTGACTGGCCCTGCAAAAGAAAGCTTAAATTAGAAAACCTTTCATTGAGGTGTTTCCTATCAATACAAATAGGTGTCTCTCTTATTACTCTTGCAGGAATAAAGGTTAACCAGTTGAGTTCAGTAATTACTGTTGTTCTCCAACACCCAAGCTGGTGTAAGTGGTGGTTTTGCTAGGCTTTTAATGGCCCTGCATAGATGGAGCAGATTTTAAAATACTTTAACCCTGTTGAAATGTAATTATAGAGTCCGTTTTGGGCTTTTTTGAGAAGTCATCCCTGTGTTCATATTAACAAAATTGCCTGGATTGCCCTTAAGAATGTTTCTAAGGTGTTAAGTCTTCATTTTTCTTCCTTATGATCATGATGGTAATTGGATTCCACTGCTGGCTTTTTTGGCTAGTTTAGTAGGATTTTTCCCTATTCATATGATTAGTCATAATGACCACAAATAGCCGTATTTCCATCTGAATAGGTAGAGACACCCTGGCTAATGCAGGAGTGCTTATAGAGCAGAAGCTGGGCTTTCCTTCTGTGTCTGATAGCAGTGCGAGATAACCAGCACTCACCGTGGGTTAAAGCTCCCATCACTTTGTATTTAGCCCAGCTACACACTGTTGCCTGTGTCTTCTTGCTTTAGCTGTGGTGGTGTCACAGAGGATGTGCGATATACACTGCTCTTGCCCCCAGAAGTCTCTTCATCAGGTAGAAATAACACCAATTAAATTACTTAGCTATTGAATTTTACCTATTTGTTTCTTATCTGGAATAATCTAAGAGCATCTTCAGGCCTCTTAATTCTTCACAAATAATTGATCATCTGTCATTTTTTTCTTGCCAATATTCAAATACTATTTCTTTCTATTTATTAGCCATTAACTTTACAGGAGAGCATTATACAACTTCATTCCATGATCAAAGGACTCACCATTCCGTGCCAAGTTTCCAACATGAATACTTGCATTCTAAATTTTCTTTCCATTAATTTGTTGCTTCTGTAATTGTTTTTGTCAGTAGATGTGTTCATTACTGGAAAGAGAAACTTAAAAAGAACATAAGACCAGTTACAGTGCATTCAATAAGGCATTAAAATGAGTATTCCTGGGAACCCTTTTTGTAGTATTTTCCCAGCAGCACATCTTCCAATGGACAGCTCTATGCTGAAAGCTCAGGAAGAAAAGGAACCGAGGTCATTTTCCATGGAAATCCTTGTTCATTTAGCCCCAAGACTGCAAGACTGGACACTGTTTGGCAAGACATAATTCAATAACAGCATCTTCCCTGCCTGGGAATATAACTCAGTTGCTTGGTTTATCTGAGAAACCTTGTCTGAGTTTTGAAGCATGGAAATAATCAGCTGGTTGAGAGGAGGCTTGGAAGCAATTTTGTTTGAAAATGTGGCCCTTTTCAAACAGCAAAGCTCAGCTATCTGTGTTCTTTTGGAAATCTGAGATGATTGGTTATTTGAGAGAGCTTAAGTAGATTTATTCTTGGTGCTAAGCCCTGTATTTTCATATCCATCCCTCTGATAAAAGAAACTTGAGACAAATTGAAAAGAAGGACTCTGTCCTCTGTTTGCAGAGGAAAATGAAGGAAGGCAAAGAAAGCTCAGACTTTTTATTGGAGGGATCACATCTTTGCTGCAAGACCCTGGTGTCCCTTCATGTTCCTGAGACATTAAGTCCATTCTCCTTCTCTCATCATCAAGTGATGTCTGTGTGGCAGTTTCAGTATCTGTTCTGATGGGATATGCGATTTATCTTCATTTCATGCTAAAGCAAGGACACTAAAATTAAGAAATCATCACTACTTGGGCCTCCTAAAACCAATTAAATAGAATCTTAAAAGTGTTTTAGGAAGCCCTGATTCCAGCTCAGATTTCCTTGGTTTAGACCCATTTGGAGTGATAGGTATTGAAGTGCTGCAGTAGAGCAAAGTAAAATGACACCTGAAACATCTCAGAGGCTCCATTCGACTTTGAAGTCATGAATTTAAGCAATGTTGTTACAGATTCATGTATTAAATCAGTTCAGCAATCTGAGACCAATACATCTTCTGTCACCTGTATAATCACACACACAACGTATAGTTGCACACAAAGAAGAGCAAGGGTTAGTGGTTTATTATATTTTATTCCTACCAAACCTCAGACTTTGTTCTTTTTTGCCATATTCTATGTTACTATCTCAGTCATCATGGAGAAATGCCACTATGTCCTCATTTCATTTTCTGTGGTTTGGAAAAGGTCATAAGCTTTCTTCCAGCAAAATTTGGATTGATCAGGCAGAAATCTTTCTCCAGCTCACAATCTGCCCTTTGAACTGAAAACAACATGTTTCGTCTGACCCACCATATGCTGACGTCAAAATCTGAGTTGGTCATCTTTAGAGTGAGTAGAAACAGGCACCTAAAGGACCTCAACCACTTCTCTTGCAGTAGTCATCACACCTTAAATACTCCTTTTCCTCTCCACTGATTTATGTGAGACCCCATGAATCTCTTCATGTGCAAGCCTTCCTCATGTATGGTTAAAGTGCTGGGAGGTGAATCCATTGACAAAGGTCTGGCTTATTCTGGCATCACATCTGCCAGTTTTACCTGTGTTTTGTAAACGTATTTAACCTCCTGGCTATCAATGGGTTAAATGGAAAGCCACACACTGCTAAAGGTGCAGGTCAGTGCTCTGAGATTTGGAAGGATTTTGCTTTCTTATTGTTTTATTCTGTAGAAATAACATCATTGTTTGCTGGGAAGAAAAAAAAAAAAACCCACACAACAAAGTAAACCATCTGGTTTACTCTTCACATCAATAACTACATTCGTCAAACTCTGCTAAAGCTACTGAAGCAGAAGACCATCAAAATATGAGAACCACTGTAATGTCTATGGGGAATTCACAACTGCTGTACCTGGGAAGAACATGAGTCACAGTGTATCTGGCAAGTGCAGGGACAGTGGGGAATACATCTTGCAAGAGGAAGCAAAGCAATGTCAAAGAGGGCAGATGGATTACATTGTGCTTTGCAGACTGGAAGGTGTTCTGTTGTCTCCTGGAGTCAAGCAGTTGCTCTAAAACGTGTTTCATAGCACACTTACTGCTGATGTAGTGGTCACTGTGCTAGAAGCAGCTGAGCCCTTCCCAGCACTTTCAGCAGCCAAGTCTGAGCATCCTGATGGCATCATCCTTGGAGACAGTGTGTCTGAGGACAGGAAATGACAAGGTTACGATGCTTGATAAGTGACTTCAAGTGCACAAGAAAGTGTTAGATGAACAATAGCAATGAGAGGGGCAATTAGGGGACATAGATCCTATGCAGGTCTAGAAAATCAATCCAGTTTTCTTAATGAGAGGCTTAATTGCAACACATGGGGTAGAAGGAACAGAAGCAGTGCTGGGCAGGATCCTTTGATCGTTTGCAATGTAGATGCCAACTGCTCTGTGTGGAGTAGCAAAACAGTCTGCATGTGCTTTGCCTAAAACTTGGATGCATTGACCCAGTAACTCTTTGCCATTGACCCCAATGAAGGCACTCAGCTGTTTCTCACAAAGGTGTTTAGAAGATGAGTATGACCTGCCAGAAAAATTTCTCCTTGTCTCCTTGCTTAGGAGTGGAATGTCATGCCCCCGAAATCAAGTGGGAAGCTTACAACCAGGTTTTCACATTGTAATGTGTTATGTTTACAGAGACTGAACTGTGCAACCAAATCACAACTCCTTAGTAGAGGGGAAAGGCTAAGACAGTGAAATGCCATGTACTGTGCTGGTGAGCTGCAGACACTCTGCTAAGCCTCACCTAATTGGCACAAGACCCAGTAACACGAGTATCCAACCAGTCCTTTCACACATAAAAGCTTGAAATTGTGTATTTCTACTCACTCATAATTCGGCTGATGAACACACACAGATGTGAGGGTAAAAGGTTGTGTGAGATTCAGGATGTTGCCAGCAACTTGTAAATAGCCTCCTTGGGCTGCTCAAATGTTATTTTAATAATAATAGTAGCAATATTAATTTATGGTAAATTGAAAAGGACAATTAAAGCAAAGGGAAGCTGTGCCAGGAAGGCACAAGAAATCAGAGGAGCCTCTTCTTTTTCCCAAAATTGGAAAGCCACCCTGGGAGAGGTGAGGGCTGTGCATCCTAACCTCTCCATTTGCACAGCCTGTGGCCAAAGCAGGGGTTGTACCAGCCACCTATAATCAGCCGTGGGTACCCAGAGCATCTTGCACCACCAGCTTCACCCACTAGTCTGCTGCAGCCACTGCTGGCTGGTCCAGCCGGCTGGCATAGGAGCTGCTTGTCAGATGCTCCATTGGACGCCCCCCAGAATGGTACTGGGAGAAGTGCCAAGCTTGCCCTCAGGGAGACTTTCCTTGAGCAGCTGAGCTTGCTCTTCTCACACACCACACATTGCATGGGCATTTGAGCAACTACCCAACCGTAAAATAAGCATAAATGTTTATTCTCAGGGAGAAGATGAGGAATGCGTTTTCAATCAACTCCAAGATCTCCCTGAAATAAAGACTCCATGTCAGTGGACAGTAATTGTATTAGCACACCAGGAAGTTAGAACAAAAAAGGGAGCTAAAAAGGGACTGTGTTGGTCACTCACTGCTGGGTTTGTCCCTTTCCGCACAAGCTTGATTAGACTTCTTTACTGGTTTGTAGGCACCCTAAATCTAACAGGGAAGGACTGAAGGACTGACATATGGCTAAGATAGTAAAACACCCAAAACCTTTCCAAGCATTAGCTGAATTTCATCCAAAATTCCATTAAAATACATACTGAAATGATGTGGAAAAAGGGGAGGGGTTTTAGTTTTGTAGCCATTTATGTGGGTTTTGGTGTCTTAGTGTCATTGTGATTCTTAGTTCAAATTCCTCAAGTTCACACACCTCACACAAAACACTGTGTTGACTCAGTGCACAACTGAGATCCATTCTGGGAAGTTTAATCTCATGGACCCTTGAATCTAACACTTCCAAATTAACACCAATTGTGGTTAGTTTCTTCATATGCACTCTCTCTAGATATTTCATTTCTGGCTGTGTGCAACTGCTGACAGGAAAAATGTGTTAGAAAGATTTAACTCTAACATCACGCAAGCGAATGATGTTTCAGAACATCAGTACTTTGACAGGGCTCTGGACGCTGTCATGTGTATGGAGACAGTTTGGGTAGAAGTTGCTGGTATTTCCATTCCTCAAATGCAATTCCCTGATGACTGGGGTTGCAATGACTGGGCTTCATCAGGAACCTGCCTCTCTTCCCCAAATCCTATTCTAGCGTCTTCAAAATGTCAAAAGGACTCATTCTTTCTCTTAATTACCATGATGGGAAGGATACAGAGCAGTCCACTGTAGGCTACCATGTCTCCAGAGAAAAGTAAGAGACATTCGGGTCATGACTTGTGCCTGGAACCTCCAAGAAAACCCTCTTTGGCAAGCTGGTAGCAGTTCAATGTGTGTCTTTATTTAATTTCAAGAGTGCTAGGAGGATTTATATGACTTTCCCTGTATTTCTCCAAAATGCACTGCTTGGACAACAGCTATGAGAGAGGCAGATAGCGTTAGGTGATCATGCTGAGGTTCAAGTGTTGCCTTTTTTTGCAGTCAAGGTGGACTATGAATATATGTTGCAGACCAAAAGGCAAAGAGACATTGCTGCATCTGTATCTGATTTGTGTGTACCCTGAAAAGGAAATTGTATTGCAGGAGGGGTTTGCACTCAGGCCATGATTTGATTTCAAGCTGGTGAGATTTTGCTGGAGGTTCACTCCCCAGTCCTGAATGTTATGTGGTTTCAATATTTTGACATGGCTAGTTAAGGCAACACTGAAAACTGGTCTTGCATTATTTGATTAATTCTAAAATGGTGCATTCATTTGAGAAACAATAGCCCATCAATCTCCTCATATTGAGCAATTGTTGGAAATTTGCTTTGAAAAGAAAATTTGCTAGAATAACCTTTTGAGGTGATAAATTAGGCAACTTCTGGAGAGTTTCACCTGCAAAACAGGGAGAAAATGGAAAAACTTTAATATATCTTATTTGCCCTTTTTAAATAAGCATTTTTCCCTGTTTAGTTCAGAAAATACAACTCCAAGTCTTTTCTAAAGGCTAAGAAAACAGCAATCCAAATGTGAAAATGAAACAGAATCGTTCACTTGTAGTCACACAAAGTGGATCAGTTCAATCTGAAATTAACTTTTTTTCCTGATTTTTCTGGTTTGGCAGCCAAATTTTAAAAAACAAAAAAAAAAATTCCATTCTTTGCACAGCTCTAAATAATGCGTTTCAAAAATAGTCCAAACGGATACATTCACACAGAAACAGATTCATTTTCATTTCTCAAGTCATCCAATTGAAAGGGGGGAAAAAAAAGGACCAGAAGCTCCTCCAAGTTTCCTTCTGCTGCTACTCTTGAAACGGGGAAAACACATTTCTGACCACATTACATGTTTTAGTTGGACACCACTAAATACAAGGCTTCTGCTGAAATGCAGAACGCCACCAGACCCAAGTTCAAAGCTGGGCAACCAGCCATGATTATTTGTAAAATAAAATTAATCCGAAAGCTGTCATAAGCACAAATGCAATGGGAAGTTGGAGCATCCTTCTGCTTGTGAACACCCTCCCATGGTGGCCCTGACTCGGTGTGCCCTCCCTTTGTGACACAGCCAGAATTTAGGTGCATGAGGACTTTTTGGCATGGGATATTGGGTTGTTCTGCCTTTCCTTCCTTCATCTTCCCTGCTGTGTTTTGGTTTGGGCAGGACTTGAAGGCAATGTCATGGTTTTCATGGAGGACTCCTTCTGCTCTGGGTAGAAGGAGGATGAATAAAAGATATTGCTATTGGAACGGAACAGTGCTTTCCTCTGAAAGCTCTGTTGTAACTCCTTCATCTCCTCCTCACTGGGAGGGTCTTGGTCCTTGGTTCCTTTGTTAAAACTTAGACAGGGGAAGTTTAGATTGGATATAAGGAAGAATTTCTTTACTGTGAGGGTGGTGAGGCACTGGAATGGGTTACCCAGGGAGGTTTTGAGCGCTCCATCCCTGGCAGTGTTCAAGGCCAGGTTGGGCAGAGCCTTGGGTGGCATGATTTAGTGTGGGGTGTCCCTGCTTATGGCAGAGGGGTTGGAACTGGATGATCTTAAGGTCCTTTCCGACTCTAATTGTTCTATGGTTCTATGATTGTCTTCTCTGATGGCCTTTCCCAACTATGGTGTGCAATGATAGCAAACCTGGCCTCCTTCTTCCATGCATCAAGTTAAAAATAAAACCTGGGAGGAAATATGTCCCAGATATCTCTTAATGCAGGGACCTTTTACTAAATGTTTTGTTTTAATTCTTTAGTTTCTGGGGTTGTGTTCCATTTCATTTGGATGTATGAATTCAGGATTTTTATATTCCTTACTCTTTTGACTCATGGGGGTTTTTCTGCCAAGCCCACAGTAGATTCCCATGCTGTGAAATAACTAATTGCATTCGCACTCTCTGGTCAAAGCTTGTGGCTGTTAGTTAGCTTGCCAGATTCCTATCTCTACCAACAATTTACTAGCAGAACACCTAGGATTGTAGCAAACAGTGCAGGAGCAGAGATTTTCTGCTTCCCCCCCACCCCAGATCTCCATCCTCTATGAGACCTGTGGAGCGTGTCTGTGTCCCTGGGCAGAAAAAGGTCAATTTTAAAAAAGCAGCAGTGAATATCTGTAGTTCTTTCCATGGCCAAGAGTTGGTCATCCCTGAACTGCTCCTCCAGGCTTGGTTTTGACAACAGAAAGCTTTTGGAGCCACACAAATCTCCTTAAATCGTAATCTTCAGGCATACCAACTTCTAAGGAAAGGGTCTAAGAGAGTGATGCTGCATCACACGCAGCTGCCCTCGGTGTCTCTAGGCCAGCTGGTGTGACTGAAACTGGCACTGGTCCCTGATGAGGTGTGCAAACTGCTCCACCCCAATCCTCCTCACAACTGGTCCTACAAAAACCTCACAAGGTTTGAACTCGCCGCAGTTCAAACAGTGGTTTTCACTGTAACCAGAAAGGCTTTCAACCTTCTCTTTGGCTGAAGCAGCTCGCCAAAATTCTCTGCTCGCTTAGCACTTTTTCTTTTTCTCTCCCCCTCTTTTCTTTCCCTGTTTGGCTGGAGGAAAGAGGAATGCCTGGCTGGAGTTTGAGAGCTGGTGCTGATGTGGGCCGTTTCTTCCATGGGAAGCTATGAAGTCCCACTTCCCTCAGCACACCAGGAATCAAAGAGCAGGAAAGGCTCTTCTGGCTCATAGAGCCAAGTGCCATTCCCAAACAGCTCTTGGCCTCAGAAACTTCCCTTTGGAGTTTCTCAGTTCCTGTGCTTATTCTGGCATCTTCTTCTGTTTCTTGCCACTGTTCCTGGGATGTGGGCATGCTCCAGGCACGTTTCCCACCGCCACGTCCACCAGACACTTACCATCACCTCCATGGAGAGATGGAGCTCATAGTCCTACCAAAGGAGGTCATCTCAGACCGACCCTTCCTCAGGGTGGAGAAAACCCTTGTCCGGAACAAAGAGATTTACCAATTGCCAACACATGTCAACGAGAAAAGACAACTGTGCAGCACTGCTTGTGGTCTGCAGGCTTTCAATAAAAGTAGGACTGCTATGTCTCACTGCCTGGTGCCAGCAACAGGATAGAGCAAGTCATGGCACCCTGCATTAGCAGCAAGGATGGGGGATTGGGGTTTAAAGGTTGAACTCAGCATATAATACTCTGAAGCAGCCACAGCGCTGAGCTTTAAATAAGACCTGTTCTGTCGTAATCAGTGAACCAAGTGCATTTCATGGGTGCCATGCTGCACATTTTTAAGTATAATAACAGTTGTACAGCTTGGAGCTTCCTCTCTGAAGAAAATAGATGTAGTTCCACGTATATATGGCTGCTTTAATAAATATACTTATGTATACTGTAAAAATAGAACATTTTCCTGGCCCTAAGGGTATGGGTTTGTCTGCAAATGTTGCCATAACATGAAATTTCAGAATTCTTTTCTGCTGTGGAAAACAAAAAGGTTTTTAGTAAGCACTTGATTTAAAAACAATAATAATCACTGGAGTTGTCTGCAGTGCAAAACTTTGCCACTGTTGTTATTCACATCATCAACAAACAGGCTAAAAGAAGTGGTGTGCAGGGGTGTGGGAAAAGAGCTTTGTGGTTTTTGGTTTCAGCTCTGCCTGTGAAT
Source organism: Loriculus beryllinus (assembly GCA_039877255.1). Lineage (NCBI taxonomy): Eukaryota > Metazoa > Chordata > Aves > Psittaciformes > Psittacidae > Loriculus > Loriculus beryllinus. Next base: position 19,403 of record JBCJKH010051262.1, read on the forward strand.
CACTTTGCAGTCTTGGGCAAGTGGCTTAACCTCCTGGGGGCTCCATCTATTTAGGTCTGCAGTGGGCTGAGCAGTGTTTAGTGGACCTCATTTAAGGGGGTGTTTGAAATAGCCATGAGACATGAGAAGATGCAAAGTCCCTGAAGAAAGATGGCATGTAAGTGTCATATAGTATTATCATGCTTGCTGGAGTGTCATGGCTATATACTTCCAGAAATCCAGATGTCTTACATGAAAAGGGTGTTACTGCTACATACAGATGGATTTTTCTTCTTTAGTGGCAAACAAAGCAGTATCTTCCAGACAGGGACCAAGATGCTGACATCCTCATCAGGCAGACTCCCAGCCAAGCCAAGGAAGGGTTTGCCTGAGCTAGGATTTGGCTCTTTGTGAATTATCCAACAGAATCCATTGACTTTTTAACCCATAAATTGTCAAACTGAATGATTTCCAGCTAAGCAGATGGCTGGAAACAACCAACCTGTAAGATAAGGTACTCTGACTCTTGTTTTAAATAAAATTTGAGTTTGCTAAACATGAACGTTACAGTTACATAAATAATGACAAAAAATCACCCCCAAAGCCAAAAATCAGGGGTTTTTTTTGCAAAAACATAGAGGATCAATTTCTCTAGTTTAGTATTACCCAACTTGGCAGTAATTCACATTTGAAGTATAATGATGTCATCTGGTTGGCCTTTTCCCATCGCAAACAGTAAATCTTAAAAACTGGAGAGATCTTTTATTTGGTTATTCATATTGTACTGCATCAAGGGGTTACAACACATGTGCCTGGGCTTATTAAAATCATCTGGAAGAGAAGAGCTTATTATTTAAAGGCGCAGTACTTGAGCTTGTGCTGTTTTTCTTGGAGGCTGCTTTTTTCTGATGTCAGATGCACTTACAGTTGGGCTCTCACCACTGCTTGCGTCACATTGAGAGGGTCCTTCGTTTGGAGTGGCTTTTTGTAGTGTCTAGATATAGACACTATAACCCATGGACTTGCATCTGTCATCTAAGGGACCAGGAGTGCACAATGCCTTTCTTCTTTGGCAAGGGCTTACACCATCATGGTCAATCTCTTCATTGGCTTTCAAATGGAAAGTTACTACTCTCTGGTGATGAAGTCCGCACAATACCTCCTGTTTTAGGCAACAGGCATGTTTCTGTGCTTAGCCAGCCAAATCTCCTGCTCCCAGGGGCAGCTTCATCACATTTACTCTGGTGCAATGAACAAATAGCAGGCTGGACTTCTTCAAATCCTGTGGTGCCTTCAGCTGGGCTGTCCTTTTCCTTTGCTTTCCCAGATTTCCGAAAGCTTCTTTCTCCTGCTCGTTTTTATTTACATGTCTGAGGTCTATGTTGTTTGGGGTTTGGTTTGGGCTGCTGGCTGTTTTCCTTGGAAAAAGCCATGGTGTAGTGAATGCAGGATGTCCTCAAGGCTCTGTTTCTTGGAAATTTCCTTTGCTGGAGATCATGATGTGTTTCTCCAAGGCATCAAGCCATCCCAGCAGTACCAAGCAACCTGGTTGGTTTTTGCAGTCACTGGATTCTTCGTCATTGATTCACGCAGGATCTAATTATATCTCTAAGTAGTTTTTTCCCTATTTACTTAATTTCTCTGCATGTGTGCTTGTGCCTGGACATTCTGCCCTGGCTCCCCCTTAAGTCCATCTGTGTTGGCTTCATCCTTCAGCCTGTGTGGTTAGAAGTTTCACTGGTTTATTAAATCTCTCCTCATAGTTATGGGGGAAAGGCCCTTTCTGTAATATAGCCAGGTAGGAAAGTTTTCTGTTGGAATACCTGAGTGAAACTTTGCTGAACTCTTCTTCTCCAAGAGCATGACTGAAATGCTTCCAGCCAATTGTGAACACTCAACTGCAAATTATTAGATAGCAAAGCAATGATTGCCAGGTACATAAAACCTGACCACATTTTTTTTCCTTTATTTGGAGAAGGAAACAGTGTCTAGCACCTGAAAAATGAAGATAAATCTGTTTGAGAATACCCTTTTACTTTTTCCCCCAAGTATTTGGCAAGATGTGGCAGTAGGAAAAACCCAGCTGTAGCTTTGAACTTAGCAGGTGATTCCCTACATGGAATGCCATCATGAAAACCACATTTCTGTGACAGGGGCGGGAAACTTTAATGGACACAAACAGCTTGAGGCTGTGATTGTAAGATCTGCCACCAAAAATCTTATTCCGGTCATTTTCTCACCCTCATTATGCCAACTGGATTTTTAGTGCAGCTGTTACTGCATTCAGTAATGCTTATTGAGGGGGTTTCTGAATTCATTTCCACCCATGGAAAAGATTCCTACATCGTCCACATTCATGTATATAATTTCTATCCATTTATCTATACAAATAGAGGAGGGATAAAATGCAGATCCCTCTGCTATCTGAAAAAATCGAGATTGTTGATATAAATTTCAAGGCTGAGTGTTCTTTTAGCACAGTGCCGTCGCAGTTATCTACACTTAATGTGCCATCTCAAGGGTTATCCTTGTGCGTCACTTTCCTGACCATTAATGTCAATTATTCTTCTGAATAATAACTTTCACCACAGACCTGTTATATATAATATGAAATCCTGTCCCAAGAGATATAAGAGCCTCCTCATGTTGTACACCACGTTGCAATCTGTAGCCTCAGCCCTGCTCGCATGATTGTGCAGGATAATATAATGCAAATGTCAGTGATGAAGAGCGTTGTCAGGCTTTCAGCTACTCTGGCTTTGTAACAGCAGCTGCCATAACCTCATTGCATCCCCATTTTTATATCGCTGTAAGGGATGCAGTACTTTCCTTCCATCTCACATAGGTGTGGTTGGACCACAGTGCAACGAGTTAATGTTTGTAGATGCCCCATGATGGCCAGAGAGCACAGAAAGAGCATGTATAAAAACCAGTCACAAATTTCCAGCCAGGCTCATAACTTAAAACACTTATTTTTTACAAAAATCTTGCTTTTTTTGGGGGGAGAAATCGACATTTCCTGCAATCACTTGAAATTTTCATCTAGCTATGAAAAATTCAGTAGCCCCAGTTGAAAGCTTTTTGGGTTTTTTATTTGATGAAAACATAATGAACCTAGGAAAGAAATCTCCTTGCTTTTTCCTGGTTGATTGCTGCTGTGCTCTGGATCATACCTGATCACTGCTGCATTGACTTTTTCTTAGCTTAGAAAAAGTGCTTTGATTAATATCATTGCAGAAGCCTGTTAAATGACAGTGAATATTTTAGAGTTATTGTACCTGCTTTGTCAAATAGAACGTGCTTCCAATTAGTGTTGGTCTGCAGTGTTTCAAACTAAATGTGTAACTCATTATCAGCTGGTATCACAGGTTTTGAACCAAAATACATCCCAAAGGAAATGTATAACAAATATTTCATATCAGTTGCATAAATCATGAGAAAATGTGCCTTATATTTTTCTCTCTTCTCCTTGGGATACTGTATCCCTTACAACACTAACAGCCATATGTGGCTATTGCTTCTAAATGCAGGGCTCAGTCACCTGTATCCTTTTGCCTGGCGACCTAGAGAAAGTGATGGGCAAGTTACAGCTTCATAGTGAATTAGAATCAGATGGTATCAGTTGCAAAAGAAGGAGGGGTAAAAAAGAGCGCTGTGCCAGGGAGATGGCATGAAGGGTCACTCCTTTGGGGCATGGGTCTTCCCTGCATTCCTCTCTGTGCCCAGGAAATGTGTGGAGCACTATCTGTTTATATCAGACCTATTGTCCTCAGCAGAGCAAACTTCTGGGCTGTGTTTCAGACTACATGAGGTCAGGAGCATCCTTATATTTGATCTTCTCCCATCAAACCACAAACAATGACAAAGAATTTGGGTTAGACCAGTATTAACCCTCAGCGGAGCAAGCATCTGACCTGCCTACAGGTCACCTGAGGTTTGTCCAGGGATTTCTGGGGCTTGAGTTGCTGTAATTTAGGCAGAACCAGTATCCTTTAAATTGGAGGGTATATTCCATCACTGAGCACTTGATATCCTATTCACAAAGAGTATTGGTGCCCCTATGACCTACCTGAAGAGCCTGGTTTTATGTCTCATTTGCAGAAAAAGCTTTCCCCTCTTTGCTAACACATCGTTTATGAACTTGCCCCTCCAGCCACCTCTGCTTGGCTTGCTCCTCTACCTTGCTCATCAGCTTCACTTCAGCCAAGATCTTCAGAAAAAGGTCCTCTCATGCACACACACACACAAAAGGACAAGTTGGCTGTATAAAATAAACCAGACTGGCTTACATAAAAGGCACCATCCAATGTAATTAGTTGTTACTTAGCTACTACATGGTCTTGTTCTGCAGCAGCTTTCCCTCTCCTTTTCACTCATCACCTCGTGTGCCTTCCTCACCCCATCCCCAGGGCTTGGCTGAGCCATCTTAGGGACAAAACATGTTTAGTTGTGTCTGCCCCTGGCAAAGCACAACCAGTCCTGGTGCAGGTGTGAAGTGTGCCTGTGGTGTGCACACACCTCTCTGTTTTGGGCATGGTCAATCACTCCTAAGGCCCTTTCTCCAAACACAGAATCATCTCCAGGTTTTTCTTGCTATTTTGCTTAGGAATCTGATAGAAAATCAAATCCTTATTTTTCCTGTTTCCTTGGGCAAGAAAAATTCTTGCACTGTTATTTTTAAATTCAGGAAATGCAAAAATATTTACTGCTGGCAAGATGAATGTGAGTAAATATGTGAGCAAGTGCAAATGAGGCATTTATAATTCTATATGAGGAAGAAATTCTTTACTGTGAGGGTGGTGAGGCACTGGAATGGGTTGCCCAAGGAAGTTGTGAGTGCTCCATCCCTGACAGTGTTCAATGCCAAGTTGGACAGAGCCTTTGGTGTCATGGTTTAGTGTGAGGTGTCCCTGCCCATGGCAGGGGGGTTGGAACTGGATGAGCTTAAAGTCCTTTCCCACCCTAACTATTCTATGATTCTATGATTCTATGAAATATATCCCTGGGAGGCAGATGAGGATGTTGATGAGTAAATAAAGAACAGGAAAAGAGATGCTCTGGCCTCACACTAATTTCATAGGAAACCACAGCACTAGGCAGACACATGCAGGCTCAAAACCAAGTGCAATTATATGGCTAATAGGAAAGAGGTTCAAGGCAACTGCATATCCTAGCTTCATAAACGTATATCCATACGCCAAGTGCTTTGCCACCTGTGAGAGCACAGGTAGCTTTTAATTCCAATAATCTTCTGTGTGAAAACTAAAAGACTAATAAATGTCACATACAGTAGACACAACTCTACAAGGTTCTAAGGCAAAACGTCCCTTAGTGCTGCCAAGCACGTGGCCTTCTGAAAGTGGGCTGCAGAGGTACAGAGAAGGGGGTATGGGGGGCTCAGGGTGAAGGATATCAGGTAAAGAGGTGGGTTTTGTCCTGCATCTGAATGAATGTTCCCAACCCAGAGGAAAAGGCTTGACTGCTTCTTTTGCCTGCCGGTTATCAGTGCAAATATCAGTAAACACAGTCCTGCTTAAGGTTGGAAGGTCTCTGGGGTTATGCTGAAGCAGTCAGACATAGCCACAGGTTTTCATTCAGCACTCGTTTTTGTGCAAGTCAATTATAGATGCTAAGATAGGAGAAAGGGAAAGTCAAGATGTGTTTTTATTTAGGATCTGAAAGTTTGCACTTAATTAGAAAAAGGTGTCTATTGAACTTGGCACAACTTCAGTGAGGGCAATTAACGCTCCAAGAAGCTGGCAGCTCCAGGCAAATACTTCAGTGTATTCAGAAATGTTGACAAAGCTCTGCCTGAACTAAATGTGTCTTTCCCAGTTTTTACTGGAGAGCACTGCTTCCCAATACCTTGGCTCATTAGTTCTTGGACAACTCTTGCAACAAGTGGATTTTGTGCCTGCGGTTCTTGCAATTACACTGCAAATGCTGCCTGCAATTGGTCTAAACTGGCCCAAGTCACACTTACTCCCATCTGACAGAATAAAATTCCTATTGATCAAAAGGAACTGCATAATCCATCATTCTGACAGTGGTTTGTAGGAAAAGAAACATCTACACATGTATAGCAGTACCTCCCTTGCATGCTCTCTCATGCCTCAGAGGTCTGCTCCACAGCAGGCTTGTGTTTAACAACTTGTGGAGGATTCTTTTGCCTTCCTCTCTTTGCTCTGTCTTTTGAACCCCCAGTACATGGTGAACACTATCTCTGGGCAGCTTTCCTTCTCTGTCTCACAGTAACATGCTAAATGCAAAATCAAGCAAATAGCACCAGTTTCTGCGCTTCTCAATCACCAGTGAGCACCCCAAATTCCACACAGAGATTCTTTCCTCAAAATTAAAGGTAACTGGCATCTAATTCCTTATTCTAACAGTGAAATTCCAAGCCATCCTAAAGAACTGATGACATGGCTGCTCCTAGGTGTCAAAGGCGTCCCTTTGTCCCTTGCTAGAGTTCATTCTCTCTCTCTCCCAACCATCCCCACATACAGCTGGTCTGCAAGACCTTATTTTCCTCAGAAGCAAATTTTACCCTGGAGATTGTGGGAGGCAGGAAGGCAGGAGCTGCTGACACCTAACCTGCACTGTAACCAAGTCCTTTGGAAAAGGATAAGCGGCCAGGAACAGGTCCTTCCCTGTGGGCACCATGCACAACAGATGCACAAGGTGATTCTCCTCTGCTGGAGGTGTACCTATGGCTCTGGGCCCACTGCTTGCCCGACTCCTGCAGGTCACTGCTGCATGGCTGGGGAAGGTCAGACACCTGCATCAGTATTTCAAGCACAACCCAATGCCAGAGCCTTCATTAATAACGTTCAGTAGCAGAAGACACCATGAAAATTAAGGTGAAATGGAAAAGAACTTCAAAGGCAGGTCTCAGCCACAGGCCTTCTAGCTGGGTACCAGGTGGGATGAAAAACCTCAGGAACAATGAAGATGCTGGGATCAAAGGCACCTTGACTGCCAAGCTGTAATTGTACCTGTCTAAATAAGCCTTCACAACAGGCTAACATTGCTTTGTGGTGGCATCTGTGAAACAAAATGTCGAACCACACTGAACAGCGCCGTACAAAACACGTTCCTTGTCCTGAGTGAGCATGGGCACACACATATGCTGGCACAGTGGTAAAGAGGACGATGTTGGATTAGTTTATACACAGCCAGGCTGAGTCAAATTTATAGTTTGTCTTATCTAGCTTTGCCCATCCTTCTGCTGCCCCTAAACAATTCTCATCACTGCTTTATTTGAGCACATTGCAGCTTGCACTCTGAAGCATGTATAGAGGGGGAGCAACACCTCCCTCACCCCCAAACCCTGCCAGGGTGGTGAGCTGTGGATGGGGCTTCTCACTCAACCATACAATGCCTTGGGAGGGGGTTGGCATGGAGCCACATGTCACCAGATGTTGCTCTGCTCAAAGACTGAGGGGTGCTTCAGCTTCAGCCAGTGTACACAGGCACCACCGCCCTGGAAGCACAGGCATCCCGTCTGCATCATTTGACTTGGCTGGCCACAGCCAGGGCTCTGAACAGAGGCCAGCAGGTCAGGAACACACACTGGCACTTGTCGATGAAGCATTTGCTGTGATAATAGTTTCGGAAGTGTTTGGGAGATTTCTCCAAAGAGTATTTCTCTCATGCCATGTTGCATTGCTCCCCTGGGGAACATTAAGAGGCATATGCATCACTGGGAGTGCAGGAAGGACTATGGGCTATGTTTTTATACATCTGCCTTTTAAATAATCTATTACAAAGTAGGAATATTTGTTAATTATTCAGTCTCAGTAATTCAAAGCTGTTAATAATGAAAGAAGTGGATATTGCTGTAAATTAAAATCAATGGTTTGCATAACATCTTTTATCAAATCTCAGCACTCTGGCTTCCAAGCATGCTCCCCTGTTTAATAAAGCAAAGATTGATGGGCTTGCTATTATGAGGAAATGAGATTCAGACAAAATGATTGTTGGTTAGTAGGAATATAGAAATCACTTAAGGAAAAAGGTGAAATACCGATGTGGAATGAATGCTTAAAACCCATACATGGATGTATTTAAAAGGCTCTTCTGTATAGTCATTAAAGTGAGTAAAAAAAGTGTAATTATTTTTTCAAGCTCAGTTTCTACTTTCCTGTAAACACCGCAACTTTTCTAAATGACCTCAAGTGCTTCTGCATATTTTATGCAGCAATTAAATCACACACATCAGTCATGTTGGTAAGATGACGTACATTGCTCCTCTGGTTTTTGTTGCACACCAAACCCTGACCTCCCTGCACTGCCACAGGAAGAAACCTCTCTAATAAACAGCTCAGTGCACCTTGGGTAATGCACAGGCACTCCTGCAGGAGTGCAAGATGGAAAAGAGAGTGAGGGTTGAACTAATAAGACTTAGCTTTTGGGGACAGAGAAGCACAGATGATACAAAGGAGGCTGGATGGCCCATTTCCAAACTGGAGAGGAATAGCTCTGCCTGCAGAGGTAACCTGGAGGAGCACCTCTTGGAGGTAGCCAGGACCATAGTGAGCTCTTCGTAACAGGGGATGTGTGTAATCATCACTGAAGGAGATTAAAAGCATGGAGCAGTGGGAGCATGTGAAAGAGCTTTCCTGATTTAACAGTGGCCTCAGTGTATGGAGAATACGGGGAAGAGTTGATCTGCTTTGTTTTCAACTAAGCCATGGCTTTTCCTTCTGTAATTCCAGCTGACATCTGTAAATCCATCTGACATCATGTGGTCTTCAACCACAAATAAGCTGTCACTTCCCTCTCCTCCTTTCTACTCCCCTGATTATTCCTAGGCATAAAATCAGAGGCTGTGTTAAACACTTCAAAATCAGGATATGTTATTTTATGAGTAAACCTAATAATGCATGTCTCAGTATAGAAACATGACAATAGGGAAGATATTATTTGATCTATGGCTTTCCAACTGTTATCATATTCTTTTGTACTGCCACCTAAAAATATTAATCATAAGTCAGCATTAATCCAGAAGCGTGTAATTTCTTTTAGTGACTTCAAACGCTACATTGCCTGTGCCGCTTCACTTCAGACTGTGCAGATGGCAGGACAACTTCTAACAGATTCAAATCAATTATGTACTTCACTTCTGTTTTAAAAACAGATTGAAATTAATTTAAGTATTGACAAGCCAGAAATAAACAGCATTCCACATATCAAAATAACTCAGTCATATGGTTAGTTTGAGTGCTTTCTTTTTTAACCAAATAAATTGCGGCGGTGGGATGGATGGGAGAGGATGAGGTTTTCTCTTTTTATATTGGTTTGAAACAAAACTATTGATAACATCACTGATCCCACACCTCCGCCCCTACATATCTCTTGGAGGCTGAATGCTACGATGCTTGGCGAATTGTTTTAAGCAGGTGACAATACTGATTAAAATCAATTGTCAAGATGAAGCAAAGAAGACAGGCTATTTAAATGTTGTAAAAATTGCTGTGTGGGGGCTGTGCAGTCAATCAGTACGTGCCAGGAGCACTCTCCCATTCAGGAGTGGGTGCACACTGGAGCCTTGGGACCCTGGGAGACATCGGGGCATGAGCTATTGTTCCAGCCCTGCATGCTCCCTGGGCTGTGAGGCTGCCCAGACTCAGGCTGACAGGCAAGGCAAAAGGGGCCCTGAGAGCCAAACCCAGTAAAAAAAAAGCCAGCTTTCTGCTGGTCCATATCATATCTTTAGCTTACATCAGGAAAAGTTCTTGCCTTTTCCAGATGGAAACTGGATGTGAGGCTGAACGATCCTGAACAATGAGATGCTTTATCATCATCTTCATACAGGTGAACGTCTGAGACTGAGAGAGACAGCAGTTTGCCTAGTTACATAGGTAATGTGTGACAGAGGTAGGAGACAAACCCAGACCTAGCAAGCCTCCAAGGAACTGCCTGAGCCTCAGGACCTCTCCCCTTGCAGTGAAGTTAGGTGGGAGTCCAGCAGCCACGTCTGTCTCTACTTTCCATACAACAAAGGATGAAACCTGGCTCTGCTCTTCCCCAGATCAAGTGTTACATAACTTACACCCACATATGAACGGATATTGCTGCGAGGCTGATGCATTTAAGTACAATCCTTGAAAACCATTAGACTGACACCTAAGATGTACGATAAAATTCACTTATGAAAGTAGCATTAGATTCAGATGTCAGTATTTACACGGAGGCAGGGCAGCTGCTGCAATCACTTTGTTTGGATCCACTAACAGCTACTGCAGGAGAGCTCTTGTGCAAAGCCCTGTGCAATGACAAATCACAATCTACCCAGAGTTGCAGGACCTTGGCACTATGTTTTTTCCTTTAATATACTTTCAAGTCTCCACATTTTACTCCCAACATCCCCCTCACTTCCTGAATATTCCCCTTTCATATTCACACAAACATAACAATACTTTTCAGATATGCAGGGTCTACTTATTTTAATGAGGTCAGCATTATGAAAAAACAAATCTCTGGTTTAGGCATAGGAAGGAATTTAGGTACACTACAAAAGGCAGCAGAGACTTTGTAACAATCATTTTTCCTTTATAAATGCTGAATAAAACCAAAGATCAAAGATGCCTTTAATCAGAAATGTCTTGCTCAGTTCTCAGTTAGAATTGCTCCTCAGAATTAAGCCCACTGCATTTTCCAAACTACAAGTCAGTTCAATGAAGAACAGAAGATGATGAAAGAAGCACAAAAATAAACCTGACTTTTGGTATATATTCCATATTAATAATGTGATTATCATCTATTTTCCAGGTAAGTGGCTTTTGTCTATCTCATGTCATACAGAAGTCTTAACCAGAGCAGACTGTATGTTCAAATGACAAACACAGCATAGCTATATACCCAGGAGATCTGATCTAATGAAGCATCTTAGTTCCCAGCAGCATTCCCATTAATTGTCATTCATTTCACTTCCTATAAATGTTGAAAACAGAATCTAGTATGTACCTTCAAACAGGAATCTTTGTAACTCAGTTATTGTACAAAAGAATTTTACTTTACAGTAACATGAACAACATCACCATCACACATACATGTACCACTATCTCAAGCTTTATCTCAGTAGTTTAGAAACAGAGAGTAGTGAAGCAGACCTGTGACATAACCTCTTTTGTGATAGGCATAAACTGGAAAAATCATGCTAAACATACTCTGAGTGCCCAGATTTCTCACAGAAACCTATGTGATGCCTCCTGCAATAATTATGTGCAAAAATGAGACTGATCAAGCAGAGCCCACTTCTCTTTAAGAGTGAGCTGCTGCTCCTGGGCTAAAAGCATTTGTTTCCCTGTCTCATCGGTTTTCCCATTAAGAAAAACCAAAAGTAAGCCCTGCCCTATGCCCACACATTTGTTTCCCCAAAGATAACTCTACGAAAAAAACCAATAAAAGGCGTTAGTCTTTATGGGCATTCTTTTACTGAGTTCTAATTTTAAAACCAGGGAAAACCTTTATCCCCATCTTTTCCAAAAGCCTGGAAGTTGCACGTCTTTCAAATCAAAAAGCATGAAGGCTTTGCTCTGCTTTTGCAGCCAGGGAAATATTGTTAAATGAGAGGCATTTAGTCAAAACTGGTGAAGAGTCCTGGCATCAGGCTGTATATTAAAATACCCAGGCTGTGTACTTTTCCCACTGCTTGGGACAATATAAGACAAATACAGCTATTGGCTGTCTAACTTCTAATATTTCCTGGATAGTTTCCCAGTTTCAAGGACCTAGAGGAATAAAAGAGTTCCTTGTTGTTACCCCTGCTAATGGAAGACTTGGCACAGACAAGATAATACATTGATTTCTGGAACACATTATATTTGAGACACCCCACAGACACCCTGTGTGGCTTTGAGCCACATGAAACCGGTTCCCAGCTCATTCATTACCAGAAAACGGCAGGAGGCACTTTTACTTCTTTTTTGAAGACTGTTGGTGGAGTTCATCTGTTTGGCTGCCAAGGTGTGTGCCCCTTGAGTGGCTGACAGAGTGATTGCCTTGTGTCCCCAGGGAAAGGTATGCCTCTTTAGTCCCTTCCCCAATGCCCTGATTTCTGAACTGCCCAACCAGTTCCCTGTACCCTGACACAAAACACATTGGTCAAGCTTGACTGAAGTCATCTTTGAGAGGTCATGCATTTCCAACTCTGCTACCTCAATTTGAGCTTTACCATAAAAATGAGAGTTTGTAAAAGTTAATTCCAGAGGTGTCAGCCAGAAACCTTTCACTTGTTCACCAGCTCATTTTATATGAACTTCACTGTTTTATTTGGGCTCCAGAACACTGTTTTATTTGGGTTCCTTTATAAGCAAGGGCATGGAAAGTCCTTGATTCAAGAACAGAGCACTCAGATTTCTTGCTTTATTTAAACCTCCTTCTCTATCCCCAGCTAAGTGCATATTCTGAATACTCTCCACAAAAGCCTCATCACATTTCTCACTTCAAATAAACAAGCGAAGATGTCAACCTGGGCAAGCAGCAGGATAGAGGAAAATCAAGCAGTTGGAACTGCTTTGTAGATAGTAAGTGCAAGCATTCCACTCTGATGCAACCCAGATCCCACCCAGAAGTCCCTACATTTCTCTGAAGCCAGGCTAAGAAGCTCTGGAAGTGTTTGTTTAGTTGTGATTTCCTTTGGCTAACGAGTGCAAGAGCTTCCAGGAGGAATGTCTCACCATGCTCACCTGCAGAAGCCCTTGACAAAGATTCCTAGGGAAGCTGTTACAGAAGAGAACAATGCGAAGAGAAAAGACTTTCTTCCCCACAAAGGAGTGAAATAACCTCCAGGTTTCTTGGTGGCATCAGGTGTGGACTTTGCACTCACAGGTTGGTTTGACCCACAATTGGGAGTGAGCTGTTACCTCTACCAGCTACCATAGTGTGGGCTGAGTCTAAGTCTTTTTCAGTTCATAGAATCATAGAATCATAGAATAGTTAGGGTTGGAAAGGATCTTAAGATCATCCAGTTCCAACCCCCCTGCCATAGGCAAGGACACCTCACACTAAACCA
>JBCJKH010051263.1:0-18278 GCA_039877255.1 Loriculus beryllinus
TGCCCATGGCAGGGGGGTTGGAACTGGATGATCTTAAGGTCCTTTCCAACCCTAACGATTCTGTGATTCTATGATTCTATTCTATAATTCTATATAGGATATTCATGGATAAGTACAGCATATGATGTCCTCTTGATTCCACATGAAAATATGAAAATGTTCATGGTTTGGGGTTTTTGTTTTGTGTTTTGGTTTTTTTTTCCCCCTCCCTTCCCCAAGAAACCACATTATTAATGTGCAGAGCTCTGGGCTTTAGGGATCACTTGGATTCCTGGAGAGTTTCAGTTTTGTCTTTCTCCAAGTTAAAGCACATTTTAAATATGTCAGGGATGAAAACCAATCCCAGGAAAAATGAAATATTTCAAAAGCTCCCATCCCTTGTGCCTGACTTCAAAGCAGGTTTGTGCTTAGAGTAAGACAGTGAGCAAAAGAATGTTTGCAGTCAGAAGAACCCATTGTTTCCTTAGAACTTCCTCCTTTTTCCCTCCTCATAACTAAGATGCTTCATGGCTGCGAACAATCAGCTCTAGCTGTGAGCTCGTGTCGCTCTCCGTGCAGAGGAAGTGTCTCCATTGAGGTAATTCCACTCAGGCATTTTCTCTGGGCATGTTTTATTATTGTTTTTCTGGTCTCAGTTAGCATAAAGCTGGGTTAAAAAAAGGCTGCTTGTCACAGATGCCTGAGTACTGCTTTGGCAGCAGATGTTAAGGTTAAAGGCCAAGCCATTTAAAATATTGATTGATGACATATATTTACAAGCTAAGATGGTCAATGCATGAAGAGGCCCAAGGTGCACAGTCCTGAAGTGGGTTGTACTTGCAGGAACAGTCATTCCTAACAGCTCCAAAGGCTTCTGTTTGACGTCAAGTACTCAGAATATCATAGCTCACTGCTGAAAAGAAGGTAGAAAAACTGTAAAAGGAGCAAAACTGGAAGTATTGAAAATTATACTAAGGCTGGAATTGCAACTGCTCTTCTCTCCTTGACTTCTTCCATTGTAGAGGCACCTCATTTCCTCAAAGGGGCAAAGGGATCTTCACTAAAGACAGCATTTCCCTCCCCTCAAACAGCTCTTCCTTTCTGTTAAGGCTTGGGCAGTGGGAAGGACATCACACACCCTCATAGCAGCAGATACCTCCTGCTTCCCTGAATGAGGCAGCTCACCCTCCTGATAAGCAGTCACGGCCAATACGTCCTTCGTAAAGCACCATCTTTGGGCTTAACACCCAGGGACATACCATTGGGTAGACACAGAATCAGTGAGAGCAGCTCCAGACTTTGAGGGCCTGAAGTCTGGAATAAAAACGTGTCAAAATGAAATCCAGTAGCAACATAAATGACTGAGAGCTGACAGCATTCATAGCACCAAGAACAGTGTGCCCTGCACAGTGCCGTGACCACAGAAAGGTCTTTTCCTCTGATGGATGTTAACATTCTGTTGGACTGCCCTTGCTTTGCACTGTGTAAGAGATAACTTTTAACTTCAAGTAAGTACCAATTTGGTTCTCAGTGACTCAACAGAAATGACTAATGTCTCATTGCAGACTCACATGGAATCTCATAGTAAACCCCATCTTCCATTGTGTGTGCCACATGGCCCTTCAAGCACTCTTAATTACAGGCAGACACCCCTTGCAAGCGAAGCAAGTGAACAATAGGGTTGATTCTTTGTCTGTGTTGGCTCGTGTTTTGGCTTTCTCTCCATCCAGAAGCTTCAGGGGTGGGTGCAGCCCTCACCCAAATGGTGAGCTGTGCAGTCTCAGAGCCTCACCACCCAGCCCAGGAGCACACATAACTGTGTCTGATGCCCACTCCCCCGTTCCCCCAGTAGCCCTGTGCCTGAGGGACACACACCATACACATCGGAACTGGGTTTGGTCTCGGTTCCTTAGGAAGCACGGCTGATGCAATCATTCTGCTCACCTCTCTGCCCACATGTGTGCCAATCCTCTTCCCCACAGTCTCTTTTGAAACCCATGAGCCAAGCTCAGCAGCATTTGACAAATTCCTCATAGATAATTGCCTTCTGACAAGCTTCATGGATACTGGCAGCTGGCAACCAGAGAGTGGCACCCAAAATTAGTGTCCCCGCTGCGGGAGAGGCTCCGCTGTGACACATGCTGCTTGGCAGCAGGCAGCACACGTGGAGCACCACATCTGGCAGTGTCACAGGGGACAGCTGGGTTTACCCTCATCTTGCAGCAGGCTGTTGACTGGGTGATGCTATTGAGAGGGGTGGCAGTGCAAGGGGAGCTGCAGCTCCTGGGGTGAGGCAGCACAAGCTGCGGTGTGGAAGGGGGTGAGGGGATGGGAGAACAAGAGACTCCATGTGTCAAAGTGAGCATTAGTGAAGGCGTTGTGGTAACTAAAAGATGTAGGAAGGGGAAAACTCACTGATGAACAAACCTGGCAAGCCGCAGCACACACATGCTCCAAGCAGGGACCTTTTCCAGAGGAGGTGTGATCAGTAAGTCAGAAGTTGGATAGACTCAGAGTAGATGGAAGAAACCCTGCTTTATCCAGGACAGGAGGTCCAAGCTTTACTCTTCAGAGCCAACAGTGGGCAGATGGGTAAACTTCTGTGCATAGTGGCTGGGTATGACAGAAATTGAGAGTGACAGCGATTATGGTTTCATTTGGTTTTCTGATGAGGGGGCTTTGAGTCATGGGATCATGCAGGACTGGGCTCCTGGACATCTGGATGTGGGGGGTGTTTAACATCTTCTTGCTTCTCTAGAGGGGTATGCTATTGTAAGTACTCTGCTACTCTTTCTCATCTACCTCAAGCAAAGAACTGTGCTCAACAGCTGCAACAGTAAGGAAGGGGCCAGGAGAGATACCTTTAACGTTTGTGAACTGTTCCAGGGTGAGAATGTAAGGTAAAACACTGGAGAGTGTTTACTGGTGACCACACTGCTAAAACTAACTTCTAAGGGGGTTTGAGCTTTTTGTGTGAGTTACTGACAGAGGCCAGTAATAGTCTGCCAGCCTTAGAGAGCATAAACATCTTGTTTTAGGTTCAGCAGTTTCCTCTGGGCTGTGCTGCCAATATACCTGCACTATGTGTTGGAGGAGATGCAGCTGAAGTGTGAAATGACACAATACAGACAAGTCCAAATTGGTATTTGGCTCATCTTTCAAGCCTGATAATGAATGTATGAACAGTGAGGACCTGGGGGAGGGGAAACTAATGTATTGTAAAATGGACTGAAGCCACCAGTAGAAAAATGCCATTTTCACAACATAGCATCCTAGCTACTGACTTACTGTTATCAAAAGAGGCTTTGACAAATAAATCCTAGCATCACCTGGGAACATCTGACTTCTTAAAGCCCCTTCTGTCTGGCTTTTGGTGCAGAAAGCAAGTTGGTTTCACTGGCTGATTGACAAATGTTCTGTCTAGTGGGAGACAGAGATGATGTGGTTCATTTTTGTTGCTTTAGGTCTGTCCAACAGCTGAGGACGCATTGTTCATGTGAGATTTTTGACTCATCTTAAGTCCCTGACAAAGGTGGCTGGAATTTTGCCTTAGTGGTTCTGTTCTTCAGAAACAGATGCTGACCTTCAGACATTGATTATCTGCCCAGAGGGCTGTCACACATTCCCCACAGCTCCAGATTTTCATGTTGCCTTCTGGTTGCTCAATGTCACTGCAATGTTTGGGAGAAGTGCCGTCCGGAACCCTGTCAGTGACAGGGGACACAGCTTCCTGACTGTGTAGTTCTGCTCACAGTGAACGGGAGAGGAAAGATGGGTGCCACAGGAGGAGGGAATGCAAGCTTCAGAGAGGGTGTGGGGTCATCTGTGGTGTATAGCTTGACATTACAGGACAGCATACTTCATTTGCTCCCTACAGCCTTCATAATACAATGTGAGTGCCTGCTCCACTGCGTGCAGATTCCCTGGCCAAAACACTGGGAGGTACATTGTAGGCAAGCTTTAAGAAGAGGAGGAGAAGGGCAGACAAACAGAGAAAAGACAGACTAGATTTTGTCAAGAATTGTGCTGACCAGGACACAGTCCTATCTTCCCCCATGATAGGGTGGCATTTACAAACAGCATTTGTAACTCTAGGCAGCAAGCACTTCTGTGAACTCCCCTCATTACAGAGACTGGCCCTCAGTGCAGTCTTCATGCCAAAAGTCAGTGTCAAGGCCCTGATCCCTTAGGTCTGTCTCAGTGCATGGCTTACTCTTTAGAAGGGAGACAATAAGAAAAATTTTAATCCAAGAGTCCTGGACAAAGCTTCCTCAACAAAGTACGTACTTGAGGGCATGGCAGACACTTGGTGCCTGACTGCCATGGTAGAGGAGAGTAGCCAGAGTGCCCCCCAAAATGGAACATCAACATCCTTCAGTACCTCTGTGTAAACCTTTTGTTTTCATGGTCTCACTACAAATTTCTCCTGCTTGAAAGTCAAGTTAAAAAGTTTGAAATTACCAACAAAAAAACCCAAACCCAGGTCCTGACCCCCCCTTATGCAAACACACTGCTCTGAGTTCAGGGTCTGACGTGATGTTGGTATCAGGTACCGCTCTGCTGTCAAATGAGCTCCATCATGCTGCAAGCAGCTGAGCACTGCAGGTTCTCACTCAGAAGTGTGGTAAGGGCAGGGTGGGAGTCCTGCCAAGTCCTGCTGGCTGGCACGAGGAGCGCTTACAGGTCTGCAGTCAGAGCAAGGAAGAAGTGGACCACCTGAGGGTTGGAGGAGAGACACATGTCAAAATGCCTTGGTACGACTTTGAGTGCTGTTGCAAGCACAGCAGGATTCACTGACATACTGGGCACCATGCAGGTGACTCCCCCAGCCGAAGTGGGCTGCTGTGTTTGTGTCTCGGGGTCAGGTGGGGGAATAGGGAAGGAACTGGGGGAGTCTCCAGGACTTATTTGGATGTTTTCTTGCTTATCTGATTTTGCAAAATGCTGTGTGTTCACAGGCATGTACAGTGGCTCCAGCGCTAACCATAACGGTCCCTCACCAGGTATATTGCCACCTCCTCATGACATCCCTTCAAGACACCATCCACTCGACTCTACCCTTTCCAGCCCACATCACCACCAGTCACCATTGGAGGGTGCCAGGGATGGGTATGTGTGTGAAAGATTATAATGATTAATTGTGTATTTTACTTTGTATGGATGCTGTTCCAATGGAAAACACTAGCCCAAACGGATTCTGTTTGGTTTAAAATCAGCATAATCTAGCTTTAAAGAAACCTCAGAAGGTCACGTCATCCATCCTCTGTGCAAAGCAGGGCAAACTTTGACTTTATTATCAGGTTATTCAGGGCCTTGGCCTTGTTTCTCCATAGCATGCAACTGCATTTAGATTCTGTTTTTTCTTTATTCTTCCTTGGTGACTTCTGACAGATTTGGATAAGTGCAGAGAATTTTTCTCAGCTCAAATGAGAACTCTCTCAAAGGGTAAACCTCCAAACCATGACTCAGGAATAAGGCAGTGTTTGCCTTAGTAAGACTTATTTGGTGTCAGAGCAGCAAGTTTTCTCACTTCCTTGCTCTCTGATAAGATTTTCTGTAACACATTTCTCAACAGCAGGCATTAATCAGTGAGGTCCTAAGTAGGGAAGAGTGTATTTTCACTCTGATACATAGATTGTGTTGCTACAGTATGGATTGCATTGCATTGCTACGGTATCTCATGTTTCTAGAGTACCATTTGCTTAAGGATATCATAACATCTCAACAGTAAAGAATCTCTGTAAGTCACAAAATTATCCTCTAATCTTTTTGCTCAGGTTTTTTTTGGCACCTAGCCTCATGCAAATTAAACAGCAAACTTACAGTTTTATTTCCCAGCACTTGGGACAGGGAGGGGGCTCTGATTTTGCTTTACTGATGGGAACCTGGGATACAGAGAGATTCAGGGGTTTTCATTCCTAAAAATACTTTGGGGTTATTTACTGAATACAGCAACTGAATGTAGAGTTTTCCCATCCTAGTCCAGTCACTCTCCCATCCCCCTTGTAACAAGCTTAGCTTCTGTACCCTGTTCCTCGGTCAGCCATCTCTTTTGACCTATGCCAGTAATAGGTACCAGTGCTACCTCCCAGTGTGTGATGCTCACAGGAATGGACTCATCCTGTCCCTGTCACATAAGATGCCTATGCCCAGCCCTTTTCCTTCCTTGCCCTGCCACCCACATTCCCAGCTTTGTATTTCCTGTTGGCAGGCTCATGCCCATGGCAGAGTCATGGGCAACAGAAGGCACTGGGAATGCTATTTAGATGGAAATTACACTAGGTACATACAAAGTTTTCTGTAGTGGAGAAGGCAGTGAGCACAAATAGGAGGAATAGAGACAGTCCAGAGTGAAGGTAATCCATGAGCAGAATGGGATTATTTGAGCCTGGGGGAGTAGGATCCCTTCCTCTCAGTGCTCCCCAGTGTGCTGCTCAGCCGTTTCCTCTTGGAGCTGCTTCCTAGGGTAGTTAAGGCAAAAAATCCCAACGAAGAATCAAGTGAAGTAAGGATACACTATGGGAAGGATTTAATAGGCTGTCAAGGAGGTGGATTTGTTTCTGAGGCACCTCACACCCAGGTGAAGTTCATAAGAAATGAAAGCAAAGACTTGACCAGAATGAGGGCGACAGTTTTCCAGTTTGAGCAGCCTGAAGCTCACTGATAAATTCTCCTTGCTGCCCTTCATGTCTCCATTCCAGAAACACCATGCTTGAGTGAGCTGAGTTTCTCACTGCGCTCCTGCTACGGCATTTCGAGCAGTTGCTTAGACCAGAGGTGACGCCACCGTTGACGTCTGCTGTTTTCAGGTCTAGTGCAATAGCTATTCTTTCTCAGAGGAGACAACAGTGCTGATTATTATCTCAGTGCCTATACACCTACGTAATGTAAAGTCTTTGCAGAAACACCATAGTTAATATCCTATGACAAAATGTAAGAGTGAAATGATAACGGATTTCTAACCATGATCCATTATAGAGAAAATGGAGAGTGGCATGTATTTTTGAATAGTTATTTTAAAACAGGCTATCTAGTTTCAGGACATAACTACATGGAATTTTTCAGCATCTCAAATATCCTTTTTTAAACTCAAAATAATCCACATTCAGCATCGTCATACCCAGTCCAAGATCCTTCTGCTGTCTCCAATTGTTTATGCTTACATTATTAATGACAGCTGAAATAAAGCCCACGCATGAGATTTCAATTGCAAGTAGAGAAACTTAGTGTGAACTAATAGGCCTTGAATTTCATTTTGCACAGGTTTGTTTAAAGCACTCATCCATTTAACTGGGCAAAATCACTTAATAATCTAATACTTGGAGCCACTGAATTGTAGAACTGTTACACTTTCACCAGTTCATAGCAGTATGCCATTACTCATATGAAATATATATGGCCTACAATAGGAAAGAAACACCTACCACTGCCTTTCTTCATATTAGCTGCTTTCTGACACACACAGAATGTTTTGCCTCATTTGTCAGCTGTCTCAGCATTCATGTTTAAGTAAATGCAAAGAATTTCTGTACTGTGAATCAGTCTGATGACAAGCCTGGATTGCATAGTTTCAGTCTGTGGAATGAACCACATGATTACTATCAAGAAGTCTAATTACTGAGTCATCAAATATGCACGATGCCAAAAACTACATGAAGCAGAGTACAAACAGTCTACTCCAGTTTGACATAAGATTCCGAATTTGATTTAAAGGGGTTTTCTTGTTCCTTAAAAAAAGCCCTCTGTTATACCACCCTTTGCCAAAGTCAATACCAAGTGCAGCAGTCAATTTTCCAAATGGTTTGCTAAGACATTTAAATAGTTTGACAAAATTATCTAATTCACTTGAAAATGTTCTAACAAAATCTGACTTCATTACCAAATGTATTTATACTGGCTTTATACAATACAGAGAGTATTTTTTCAATTTCTGGCATGAGGTATATGCTAGACCACAATTTTTACTCATATTGATACTAATTAAACTAAAAGTGTGTGACTGAGAAATATTTTGGCACCCAGAAAGTGGGTTTGTCATAATCCAGGTTTAAATATACATTTAAGTTTTATTTCAGGTAGCAAAGGTTTATTTTAGCATTTCTTGTAGCCCGTGCCATGTGTAATGTCTAACCCAGTTTCATTTTGCCCATTGCAAAAATAGTCCGGTTTGATTTGTAGCAGAATGAAGACAGAAAAAAGAGCTTTTGGTATTAAATCTTAGGTGAATGTTGCACTTGGCTTTCTTTCTACTATTTTTTTAGCTGTTACTATCTAAGTAATTTTAAAATGTGCTTAATTTCAAGTGTAAACCATCTCTGTAAATTCCAGTTTAGACTATTTAGTGTGATAAATTATCAGCTTAAATGAAACTGATAGGAATAAAGTTAAGTGAGGTTGAGTGGTGGCACCAAGTTAGGGATTTGCACCAATTTAGCTTAATGACCTAACAAGGTCACTTTGTAGGATCTGAACACGGTCCCTCTATATGGGACTGAGGCCCTCTGTCACTTGTGTTGCCCATAACAGACAGCACTTATGTTCTCCAAAGAAGCTGGGGGTACTGACAAATAATCACTGTATTGGGAAGGCTGATGTGTCTCCAAGGGAAAGGAAAGTGAAACTATTTTTTAGATTCCATTTCTGCTCTGTAAACACAACAGTAAATGAAGAACAAGTGGGATTAAGACATCTGTGATGTCCATAGGTAATGATTAATGAGAACTCTGAATCTAATCTTGCGAGTCTTTAACATAAGGGGATTAAGTAGTCAAGGTTAGAGGAATGAGCTTGCACACTCTTTTGCTGGGGTTCTCACCAGCTAACTGTAACCAGCTCAAACTATGTTCCAGACCTCCCTGAAGAGCCACTTAACTTATACAAAAATCACAAGAAACAGGATTTAGGAACAATCAAGTGAAAAGAGACGTTTTAATCAGGCTGCTTAAACATCAGTTTTGTTTGCTTGCTACTTAGCACCTGTTAAGTCAAATACCATAGAAATACTTTAAAGAGTTCTCCGTTAACAATTTAGTCCTTCCTTTCTCTTTACATGAAGTAACACCAGGTACACAAAGCTTCCCTTCTTGCTCAGCCAGGGAACACCAGATTTGAAATTCCTGATGTGTTTAAGGTTGAAAACAAATATGCAAGACAAAATCTTGGTGTGTTAGATTTGTGTATACAACTACCATGTTACACATTGGCAATAAGAGGCTGTAAGCCAGCTCCTACCCCTGTTTAAGCTCTTGTAACACACATTGCCCGGACCCCCTCAGATGCCTCCATTTCAAAGCAGAATGTGGTCCAGCCCCCTCTACCTGCTCTCAGTGAGCTGCAGAGCTGGGAGATGATGATGGCAATAAAGGGTTTGGTGGGTGCTTGCTCATCACATGAGATCACACTCACACTGTGGCTGTTTCACTGATTGCAAGCAGCCAGTTTTCTGAAGCATGACTGTTTCTGGGATAAGATTTAAGAAATCACCCCAAAACCAGTAAAAGAAATGGGGCAGATTCTTTTCTATGCTATCTCCTTGAACTGGCAGAATCCAGGCCAGGTAGGAAAAGATGTTTGTATACCTAATTCTCATGACTTTAAGAGATGGGTGTTTTAGCTACTTACATCTAACTTCTATTAATCTTTAAGTTCGTGAGCTCACATAAATAAGTTGAGTAGGAACTCGTGGCATGTTGCTAGAACCTTTGTAGGAAACCAACTTTTACTCTCTAGAAGTACTCTGGAGAACTAAATACCTCCACAGTTCTTATAACCAAGTTCCTAGGACCAAGGAGATACATCATTCATCCATTGTGGATTCCGCTGGAGAATACTCTTCATTTATAACAGAATACACAAGTCAGTGTTTTAGTCTTTCTTTCAAAAGCACTAAAACCAATAACAAGAAACAGATATCTCTGACAGCTGAAAACATTTTCAATGGAGGAAGCCAAGAACCCATCATAATTTATCTCAGTGTTATGGATCTGAGCACGCAAAAGGGGCATCAGTACATCTGTCCAAAGAAAGAACAATGTACAGGTGTGGAGCTGAGGTTCATGTAACAAAGAAACTCAGTAATTAAAAGCATCTGGTTTCAAATCCCAAGTCATTTATCTCATTGTAGAAAATGTGATCAGAATTCATTTATAATCATGTCCAGATAGGCCTATACAGTTTCCACCTCCCCTTAAAGCAAAATTAGCATTAGCATAGGCTTACTTCAACAATACATGGTTATGAATAACTTAGTGCTTGATCATGGGGTAAAACAGTGTTTGGCCACCAGCAGAAATAGGTGGGCATGTATTTCATTTGTGCTTCTGAAAGGGCTGGACTGATATTCATTAGAGCACCTTCATCAGTTTACCTCAAAGCTGTAAGCAAAGCTTTCTTAGAGTAAGAAATAAGACAGTTGTAGAAGAAGGTGGGAGGTTAAAGGAGGTGGTCAGAGTAACTCAGAAGGCATTTAGTATGGATTCAGCCACAGCTCTTCTGCATTGTGTTAATGATTTTAGCCATTAATGGTTTTGTCTGTAGCTAAATTTACACTTAACATCTGTAAAGCTGTTTTTTTTTTCTTTTTTCTTCATATTTTGTTTTACTCTCTAAGCAAAACTTTGCAGTTAGATGCAGGCCTTATACACCAAATGCAATAATTTATCACAGTAGAGCAAGTGATTAAGTTATTTTGACACCTCCCACTATTTGGTATAGTGCCTTTTAGACTGTAAACTTGAAGGAAGCAGACATCAGTTACCTGTACAGCACCTGCCTGCACCTGGAAGCATCCTGCTGCATATTTGCCAGGGAATAATGACCTGAAATGACTGAAGTAAGATAGATCAGTCAAGCGTGCAGTGCGTGCCGGATAACATGGAGTAGATGATACCTGCGTTTGATTGCATGTCTTTGTAGTTAACTTCCTGGTAATCACTTGAACCTAAGGCAGTGCTCTTTATTGAAATCCATTTGATATTTCTTTGACCACATTAATAAGGATTTTTTTATGTTTGAAATCTATTTTCCTGCTAGATTGTTAGCAAGAATAAGTTTTCAAATTTCCCTTACAGTGGCTTCTATTGTAGTGATTCATCAGCTTCATTGCAAAGATGATTGAATCCACCCTTATGAATAAAAATGTCTTTTAGATGGGCACAGTTCCCACAATGATCATTGTGATTAACTGCTCTGCAGAAATTGCACATACCAGGTCAGAACAATCGGGAGATATTCATGTAACAGATGAAAATGTGTTTGTGTATATGAGTTTGTATAGGTAATGAAATGCATCACAAAATATTGAGTTACGTTTTACACTTAACTACGTTCTCGCACGTGCAGACGTTAGAAAATACATTAGAGGATTTCAATACTCTAGATATAATAGAGTATACTCTAGGTGCAATAGAGTATTTCAGAGAGTCACTCTGTACCACGCAGAAAGCCCCTGAGTGTACCACGAAAGGACTCCTTTGGCTCCTGTGTAATTTTGAACCCAAAGCTGGTTTCATATCACTGTTATTGGTATTATTAAAAACACTCTAAAGCAATTAAATGACCTAAGACTCTTCAGTCACATTAAAGGTCCAGTGGATAGTGTTCTCTAGAATGGTTATGAAGCCCTTCTTATTCCTCACCGCTACTAGCTCCTGCACTCATTTGACACTGCTTAGAGTGTGGGTGAGGGAAGATATAGAACTGTATTCAAGTGATGCAAGACAGTATTCTGAATGAAAAATAGTATATTGTATTTATCTAGAAGCTAGGGAAAGGCTGTCATTGCCTCAGTCCTACTTTAAAGATGGAACACACCGAGATGTGTCACATACTGCATTAGTAGCAGCGCCAGGGATAGATCCCAAGTGTCTCAACAGCAGCCACCTATTTGAGCTGGCCACGAGCAGAGGGAGAACAGAGAAAACCAGAAGCACAACACCAGAAACAGTGTCGTGTCTTGCAGCCACGGAGCAGAGACTGAGGCCTTGTCAGAAGGGCAGCGTGTCACAGCCCAGTGACTTGTTTGCTCAGTGTTTATACAAAAGGGTAATAAAACGCAATGATGCCCAGCAAGGTGATCTGCCTTGAAGGATTTATTATATATCAGGGAGGTGGGGGAAAGAGGAGAAAGGAAGAAAGAGGGAGAGAAGGAAAAGATTCCTTGCATTCCAGAAACACAGCCAGAGGCACCTGGCAGTGATTAGTGCAAAGGTTCACCGGGCTTCAGATAGAGTCCGGCTTACAGAAAAAAAGAGTAAAGAAAGAAGTGAAGGGTATAACTGTTTCCTGAGCATGTGCTGACAGAAATTCCCAGAGGGCAAGACCCAGAACAGAAACACGTGGCAAGAGATTGGGCGCTATCCAGAGACCAGATTAGCAGAGCTTTACACATCATTTTTAATATTATGGGAAGAGATGAAAATCAGTGCTCACTTTTTTTCTTTTATTTTTTGCATTAAAAAACATAATCTCCTGGTCCTGGAACTGAATTGGACTTTCTCACAGTATAAGTAACTATAATGCTTGGGGGAGAAGTTTTATGAATGAAATGGTTGGAGTGCTGGAGTTTAGGGTAAAACCTGGTTTCATGGGAAATCTCAGTATTTGTAACTAACTGCCATGCTGCATAAGTCAAGATAAAACACGGAGCTGGTTTGCTTTGTGCTTCTTACCCTCATGCTTTATATATACTTTTTCTAATCATATGAGTTAAACGTAATCCTCAAAGTCAAGACTGATTGATACAATGATGTGCTATGCATGAGAACTGTATTAGAGAATGGTCTTATAACTCAAAATATACCAAAACTATTTGAGATAAGGGACAGATGTTTTTCAGCCTGAATTTGGTCCCGTTTCCACTGAGCCCAATGAGGTATGGGTTGAGGTTCTTTGTCTAGCTGAGGAATCTGCCAATCAAGCCATCACATCATCAAAAAAAAGTTTTTCTATTGGAAACATCCCTATCTTAGATATTTCTGGTTTGCAGCTACACTTCATTCCCGGCTATTATTCAAGAAGCTTGGTTTGAATTTATTTTCATTATTTTACAATTTTCAGTTCCATTCAGTATTTAATAATTAACAATCCTGTACGTAGGTTTTGGCTGTCAAGAGATGATCAACTAGATCATGAAAAGGCTCATCTTAAATCAGCTCAAAATCTGGCTTTACAATTTCTTGCTCTGTGTTCTAGGAACAGCTCTTGAACAAAGACTGCCTAAAGCAAAGTCTAAACCTATCTGTTCCTCAGACTAAGTTCTGTGGGTGAATACAGAAGACATATTTGGATATCTTGTCAGAAAGCTCAGAAAAGTCAATGTGGATATGTATTTTTTGGTTCATGTTGCAATAATACTGGAACAAGACATTTGTTATGCATTGTGAAGATACACAAATTCTGATATATCTCTGCCTGCTTTAGGAAGCGGAAAGTGGTGGCAGGATAAGTAGTTCTAAAAGAAACGAATGGTCTTTTAGATGTCTTTTCTATAGACCCACTGCTAGCTCATGGCACACCTAGATAGTTCCCTCACACGGACCTTACTTAGCAGTTAGTATGAACTTCCACTGTTCAAAATACATTGTTAAAACACGACCACAAGAAAATTCATGTAAAAGTTTTGGATTCTGTTTGTGATTCCTAAAAGCATGCACTTCATAGAATGAGAGAAGACAGACGAATTTCTATGTTTTGACTTTTACTTTTCTCTTTGAAAAAACTTTCTGTTAAGATCAAGTTTCTGACTATTCCCATTGATGTGAGTGACAAATACTTTGCAGTAGAGGTGAGGAATTGGCTCAGTGTCTATGTCTAACACTTGGTTTAACAACACACCATGGACAGTGTCCCACCTGACTTCAAGAGCTGCCCTTAGGAAGCTGAGTGTTTGAAGACAGTGTTTAGCATGGTGCAGAATGTGCACAGTCTCATGGACAAGGTATGTTACCAACTTAGGATCAGTTGTTGCAATAGTTTTCTGTCAGTTGTATGGCTGAAGGTATTATAGAAACAAGATTTTTCTGATTAGTCCCCTTACTTAATTGTCTGCTGATGCATCCTCAGGAGAGGAATGCATTAGCTTTACAATTCCACCTGAAATCATAGGTCCCTCAAGACTAGTATTATGTCTTCAGCGCCATCCTACACATGGTGCTTCAAAGGGAGTTTGAAAATACCCACAATACCTGGTCAATCACATGAAGTTGCATGATGAGTGAAGAGAGAGAATTCCTCTCTGCCTCCTTGGGTGATCAGTTTACATCCTGAAGCACAAGATTTGATTACCCCTTGCTTAGCATGGAAATATTGGTTTTGGCCATTAAATTATTCAGTCCCTTTTTAAAAACTAGGTATTTTGTTTGATTCTGTGCCTTCCTGTGGCTATGAATGCCACAGACCGGGGCATGCTGTGTGAGCTAAATGTTCCTTTTGTTTCAAGCCGACCTGCTTCTCTCTGTGGTGCATGCCCCGTTGCTCCTGTTTCTTGGGCAGGGTGGAGAGGAGGCTGGCTCCTCCATTGCACCCCTGCAATTTGAAAAACTGCATTTTAAATACTCTTCTGTCAGTGACATGCTCCTAGTTGGGCAGTTCTACTTTAAAATAAAACCGCGTCTTGAACTGGTTTTAACTCTCATGATAACTTTAATGCATCAAAACTGAACTGGTTTTACCACTCTGTGATAAACAGTCATTAATATGAACTGTATCCAACTGTGCAGTTCCCTTTCTGTTATTATTGCTCAAGGAAGTTGCACATTATTCCTACACGACTGCTGTTCCCAAAGATACTGTAAATTCAAACCCAGCCAACACATGTAAGGAACGCAGACTCTTTGGTGACCACCTCTCTGGATGACAGGGATTGAGAAGTACCCACTGTCATAAAGTCATCAAAATTAATCTTCAGGTGGAAAAGTTTTTCTATTTGCATCAAGTGTTACAGACAGCAAATTCTTTAGCAATGGCAGTTTCATCAATAGGCAACTGGAAATCTGCTGGATTCAGTAAGGGTTTGCTAGTAACTTCATTAGTGCCTGTAACAGCTAATAGAGATGAACAAGGTAAATGCATGGTTAACAGCTCACCTTTCACATAAGGGATATATGGTTTCTGATAACAGAAGTAAAAGCCTTGCAGTGGGTTAGTTTGTTGTTTGAGTTACTAAGTGTTTTACTGTGAAGCATCTTTGTAAGACAGGGTTTCACCAGGCCATCTACATCAGCAGTGCCACAGTCTGTAAGAACTGTTGATTCCTCTTAGCTTAGTCACAAAGTTAGGGACATAGCAAAAAGATTTATGCTCCTGAACAGAAATACTCCATTTAACCTTGAATCTGATGAATTACGGAAGGATAAGGAGGTTTTTTACATGTGTGTGAGAGTATTTATTTATAAATCTCTCTCTGTAGTTATATATAGGCACAGATATATATTGAAAGGCTCCCAAAGGACCTGCAAATTTAGTGAATTATACCAGTTACAATTACAGTAAAATATATGCTATATATTTATTATTAATATCCAAACCAAAGCAAACTGTGGTTGTAGTACAGTATTAACAGGAAATATCCAGCCTATTAGTTAGTGAAACATATCTGCCTGAGCTACTGCTCGGGAATTTTTAATGTATCCAGCTGAGTTCCTGGTTTAAGTACTTTAGAGTCTGTTCTTCACAGAAGGCATCTCCTTTTAAACTCTTTTCTGTTACTAAAGCATTATCTCAATCAGGAATGATTCCTCCTCTCTTTTAACAACCTGAGTATCACAGCAACCTAATTAGTAGGCAGATATTCAGAGGGGAATTAAAAACACGGCACTGAGAACTGGACAGTTAGCTGATGAAAAAATTCCCTCAGAGTGTGCCAGTGCACATTCACACATGCATACACTTCATACATCGTATTTTAGGGACCAGCTTGAGCTGTGGGCATTGTGATGACAAATCTAGCTACTTGTGCTAATTTCTCCAGATTCTTTTCTCCTGAGCAAAGCTCTTTCCTGGCTAAAAACTCTGCCTTAACTTCTGGGAAGCAAGCTCAATTCCCTCTTTGAGAGAGACTGAGCAGAATGTAGCAGATTTTACAGCGACCTGCTCAACTGTATGAAACTCTTCCAGCGATGTCAAGTGTTACACAGCGCTTTCAGGGTTTCAGCTCAAGTTCTTGTGCTACAGGAAGCTCCTAGGATACTGGCTGCCTGCAGACAGCAATGTTTGCTGAGCTCCAGTGAGTGACAGCAGTGCCGAGCTAGCAGCTCTGCACGGCCGCCCAGCTCACCCCTGCTGCCTCGCATGGGGAACCTCACATGCTCTTAACCTGCCATTTGAAAGGCTTTGAGGCACAGACACTATCACAACTTTGAGCTCGCACACAGGAGAAACAGGGATGCAAACCAGAGTGAATGGGGAGAAGCGCTGCTTTAAAACTAATACTAAAAACTGTTAAATTCTCACATGGGTAAGATTTAAATAGCCTCTGGGAGTGGTTAAACTGGGTAGGGAAGCTGGGATTTTCAGTATTTCCACAGCCAGACACCTTAAATGTACCATTTTTGTTTGGCATGTCAGATGTTTGGATAGAATATAAAAATGGGCTTCCTCGAGCATCCTCACAAACAAAGCACTAGACAGTGAGCCGCCTGGAAGGCCTCTGATGGGGTGCTCATTTCCCAGCAGTAGCTGGGACAAGACATTTCAAGAGAAGGCAGAGGAAACCCAACCCAGGCAGTTGCAGAGTATTTGCTCACCAGAAGTATTTTCCTCTCTCATACAGAGTGGTTTCTGGCTCTCCAGGCCTTGGAGTTTTTAGTACCTCTTTTGTTTCTCTTTTAAATGCATGTGTGGTCATTATCCACATAAATGTCACTATCATGATCTCCTTGAGCTATTATCTTTCCAATGAAAACAACTGCAATCTTTTTCATCTTCTTTCAGATAGAAGCATTTCCAGGCTCCTAAAGTATTTCTGGCTTGTGGAGGACAGTGTCTCCATGGGTGCTGCTTGAAAGGGCTGGTAACCAGGCTGTAATCTGTGGTTGTGCTTTGCTAGCACCCACTTTGCAGCCTCGAACGAGCCCAGAGAGAGCAAAGGCTCTTCTGTAGGTCCCAGCAAATAATCTCAGTCCCATCTTCATGCAAGAGTTCACCACAGACACACATCTGACAGCATTTGCAGCTTGTAGCTGGGCTGTGCGACAGCTCATTTGTGTTAAACTATTGCTCTGCTGAGACCTCTGAGGAAAAACTAGAGCCACACGGGAGCTGACCTTAGCGTTTAGCTGCTACTCAGCACATAAACTCGGGATTTTCCCCCGAGCATCTGCTCTTCAGATTCGGTTCAGGCTCCAGAGAGCATTTTCTGTCTCTGACCTGAAGAGGGCACAGGTGGCCCCTGAGTTCCCTTGCCCATGTTTAACGACTCTGCAGCCTTTACAGGGCAAGAGCCATCCCAGCTCTGTTGTTGGGACTATTTTCCAGTTCTTAGATAGTTGGCTTGAAAATATCCTTGCTTTCAGCCATTTAAAAATACCGGTTGAATTCTTCAGTTTGGTTTGGGGATATTCAGAGTCTCTGTGGTTTCTATTATATGCCTTCTTTTCCTGTTTTGGGAGATGGAATTATTTCAGCATAGGACGGGCTTTGACTGGTTGATTTATTTAAGCCCCTTTTAATAGAGTGTTAGTGTGACAGCTTTTGGCAGTGTTCCTCTGCCTCTCCTGTTAAATTTGATTAAGCTGTTGTCACCATTAATTCACAGTTCATCTATATTTACCTCTTGAATGCTCCCATGGAGTGCTTAGCCCTAAGTCAAGCCCATAGCCTCACTCCCTGAGTTTAAACCTGACAACTCCAAGAAGCAGTTGCACAAACTGGTGAGGAACTGCTATTGCAAATGATGGTTTCTGGTGTTGGAATGCCTTGTGCAGGGGTGGAGGAAGACACCTGTGAGAGATCTGATCTGGGGTTTAGTTCATTTTTAGTACGCTTGCAGTGTTTTTTGTTCAGTATTTCTTTCCAGCCCATGTATTATTTCTTTCCAGTGACATGTGTTAAAACATGCAGGGGTATTTTTATCCCTGTACCTCAGGACCTATACCTGTGAAGGTACCTTAAGCAGGGTGGCTCTCAAACACACAGGTGGTTTTTTTTGTGTCTGGATGTTCTAGTGCTGCTCAAAGATCTGCTGCTTATGTTTAGCAAAGGCTCTAGAGGCAGCAGAGAGTATACAGAATCATAGAATCGTTAGGGTTGGAAAGGACCTTAAGATCATCCAGTTCCAACCCCCCTGCCATGGGCAGGGACAC
>JBCJKH010051264.1:0-13384 GCA_039877255.1 Loriculus beryllinus
CTCTTTCCTGCTCCCTTCATGACATGAATTTTTCTTGTCCCTGTGTCCAAATGTCCCATATCAGGTCTCTGTTTGGAAGGCCAGATGGAAAGCTGAGGCCATCCAGCAGTTTATAAATGAACATTTAGTGCAAAATAGTGCTTACTTTTATCTTGAAGTTGTGGAATTTCCTATGCTTCCAATTGGAAACACTTCACTTCCCTAGTGAATTTAATATAGTTTGTAAATACAGAAAGATGAACACTATATATACATATATATATACTTTATATACAGTGAGGGAGACACTGCTGAATTATTAAGCAAGGTGAAAATGAACCTGTGCAAGGGGAACTTTTTCTATCTATCTATCTGCAGCATTGCCTTCTTCGATGGTGAAGGAGCTGATAAAACGCATAGCAACACTGTGCTTGGGAATGCTCAGCTGCTTCTCAATATAGAAAATTTTATTATCAGTTATAAACTAGAAAAAGCCTTCAAGTATCCCCTGAAAGAAAGAGCTTTTGTATGCTTCTGACCTGTTGTACATCATTTCATTACAACAGTCATTGTTCTGTCTATAATAATTTTGTGCTCTGAATGATTCTATCCTCCTGTAAGAACAGTATCTGCACTCCTCCGATGAAGTGCACAGCTTGTGTCAGTTCATCTTTCAGCACTCATCTTATTTTTCTGTAGATGCCTTGAACTTGTCATCATTAGTGAAATAAATCCACATTCCTTGGCTCTCAACTAAAGTTCTATTGAGGAATTTCTACTCATGTGCCTTTGACAAGCTTCCTATCTAGATGCATGCTTCTAGTATTATCACTGCTTGCTTTAGTTCTGAATTATATTTCTTGAATTCCACTATATATATATATATAGTTAGTTTGCATCTTCTCCTACTTTTTTTGAACTTAATCCAGTGTCTAGGAATGTAGAAATTTTTCTGCTGTCGGTAGAGGGTGTTGCACTAGGACCTTTCTGATGGTTGTATGGTGTAACTAGGCTGCTGTGGAATTTTGCATTGGGATGGTATTCTCAGAGAGTTTGACTGGTTTCTTCTAAGTTCTGCTTTCTAGAGTAACAGAGAGGGATGGATAAAAGCTTTGGTAGAGTTTGGAAAGCAGTTTCACTGCTTTTTGTATGGATAAGTACTTTGGATGACTACAAGCTATATCCAAGAAAGGAGCCAAAACCTTAGAGTTAGAATGCTTGTTTGAATCAGTGAATGTAATTAAAATGGGACATTAAGGGATTTGTCATGGCACAGATTATGTCCTTATAGCTAAATGTTCTTTTTCCTATACTTTTTGCCATCCCCAAACTGTTTTCTCATGTTGTCTGAGAGGGTATTCTTTGATTGATAGGAAAAAAGAAACATAGCTGAAGCCTTGTTAGTAATTAAACAATATGAAGAGTTGTACATTTTGTCCATAATACCACTCTAAGGGAAAGTGGGTGAATTGTGGTAAATGAAGTTCAGATCTTCTAAAAGATGGATAAGAAACCTTGAGTTTTGAGGAACCATTGATTGGTAGCACTTAGATTTTTCTAATGACTATAGACAGGCATTTTTGTCTATTTAGGAGCCAGAATGAGAAGTTCCTGAGATTATATATCTGTTCTTTGACAGAAGACAGTAGAGTTTAATTTATTGCAGAACAGACAGTTGAGGATGTATTTTCTGACTTCTGTGTAATACTAAAGCAGTTAGAGCTCTTGTCAGAAAGTAGGAGTCTTACAATCAATATACTTTTCCAGCTTGTTAGGATGCAAATCCACAAGAGTATGCCCAGTTTCTCAGAGAGTGACATTAGTGGGTAAACAACATCACTGGCTGACACACAGTCGCACGATTTATGTAGGAAGTGACCTCCAGAGATCATCTAAAGCAGGTCTACTTAAACCAGCTTGCTCAGGGCTGTATGTGGAATATCTCCAAGGATGGAGATTCTACAGCCTCTCTGGGTGACCTGTTCCAATATTTAATGGAAAAAGCAATATTTCTAATCTCTAATCAGAGTTTTCCATGTTCATAATTTGTGTCTTTTGCCTTTCTTCCTATGACTATGTATTTCCAAGAGTCTTGTTCTAATTGTCCTCCAATCATGTAGCTGCAGACAACACTAAGATCTTCCATTAATCTTCTCTTCTTAAGGCTGAACAGGCCCAGTTCACTCAGCCTCTCCACACACATCATGTTCTCTGGCCCATTGGTTTAATGGTCCTCACAGAATATGCTCCAATGTATCAGCATTATTCTTGTACTGAGGAGCTCCAAACCAGACACAGTACTCCAGATGTGGTGCCACAACTATTGGACAGATGATAAGAACATGCACTTTATTCTGTATTTAGGTAATTAAGTCCTATTTCAGAAGTCGCCATATTTAGAAACTTCACAAATCAGTGGGATATGCTCTCATATGAAACTTGAACTTCCACAAACTTATTTCTGAGAGTTGCCATTGTCACGATGTTTGTTTTATTTACCCTTCTGAGAATCAGAAAGTTAGCATAGTTAGACAGCTATAATCTATTTCTTAATATCTCTGAGGCACATTTCGAAGCTAGTTTCTTCTGTCCTCACCTTGGAAGATGGAGAACTGCATGTCTCCCTATTCATAAAGGAATTGAAAATACAGAGGATCAGTTGAAATAATGACTAGTATTTCTAGGATTCTGGTGTAGCAGAAATAGATGCACTCAAGTATTCTATTCATGAAATAGTCTCTGAACTGCCTTATACCATAAAAATATGACCACATCTGCTTTGAACTATTTTAAAGAAGTATATAAAGTAGTGATCCTGCATCATACTTTAGGCTTGCTACTGATTTCTACTCTGTCAGTTTTGAGGAAATGGTCTAAATAATTGTTTTCTTATCCACTTGTTAGACTTAAATAATAAACACAATGTTGTTTGAGAGATCTGAATCAGTCTATAAATAATACTAAATAATCCACTTACTTACACTTTTCCTTCAGTTTATCAAATAATCTGAACAAAAATGTCAGAGAACTGCCATTTCTGATGAACAACAACACTTCTGTATTCCAAGATCTGTCTGTATTTCATATTTTTGTGACAGGAACACTTCAGACAGGATTTAACCATGTTAAAATTCTGTAGCATTAGACTAGTGTGTAAATGGTAAGAACATTAACTTTTGCACTGACTGGCTTAAATAATCCTTGTGTGTAGTTATTTTCTCCCCTGCATTTGCCATGATACATAGCTGAGCTGTTTGTTGATGAGTCCTGGATCCAAGTGTCACATATGTCAGACCTTTTACATTTGCTTTTAAATAAATCAAACAATAAAATAAAAAGAGCTTCCATGTGCCCTTCCTGTTCAGTCTGCAAACAAGGACGAGTGAACTTCTTTTCAGGAAGTCAGCCCTTTGAAGATGTTTAGAAAAGAAAGGGGTAGGTTAAGATCAAAAGACCCCAGAACCTGTTCTGTGGTCAGTGAGTATTGTTCTTGCACATCTGGGTCAGTTCAGTGTGTTTTTTTAGAGGAACAAAGTTTTGCTCCTAAAGGCAATGAGAGCTCTCTACACACTGTATTCTCTTGAATTTACTATGTTAATTCAATGTTATGTTGAAGTTAATTGGTAGTGACCCTAAATATACACAATCCTGGACAAAAACTATGCTAAGCTTAAGTTAAGGTCACAAGATACAGCTATAATTTGGAGTAATAAAGATATCCAAAGGGCATGAAGAACAAATACACAGCAGTGTAAGAAACCTAGATGGATTTGATGAAGAAAATGCACAGGAAAGACATTCAAGTCCACACCAACCCTCCTTCCCCCACCCCTGCCATACTCCATAGTGATGCCATGTGGCAATAATTTGATTTTTTCATAGCAGCCCTCATATGCTTAAACTCTTTTAAAGAAATGTGCTCCCTTTAATGGTTCCATACAGCAAAACCGAATTACCTCAAATTACCAAAGGTTTTTCCCGTTACTCCCCCATTTCCAATGGACACTATACCCTCTCTTGTTACCTTCTCTCTTTAGACAAAAATCTGATTGTTTTGTACGTTCATGAAGAAACAAACAGCATAATCAGCAGATCAGCATGCCCATATAAAATGCTCAAAACAAGCACCACTGCATTTTCCTGTGAGCACTACTGAGCAAGAAACCTCCTTTATTTGGAAACTTTTTCACCTCCCCAGAACAAAAGCATGTTATAAAGGTCCACAGTCACTATACTGGGCCAACAGCTGGGCCTACCCTATGCCTGACAGCCACTGCAAAGCAACAAACCTCCTAACCCTTCTGCCCCAGTTAAATCAAGCACATCCAGCCTCTCTTCATTCTGGACCAAATAAATTTGACTTGCCCTTGTTGCACTGTTAAAGATCAGCTGCCTTAGCAAGAAAGCAAAAAATCTCTGTGAGGCTCTCTTGGGTTGCCATTGCACACTTTCTCAAAGTCATAGTGGAGTGTGGGTATCTACTTTGATGCTATAGCTGGCTTTTGTCCTGTTTTGAGACAAGCTAGTGAAGAAAACCCTATATAAGGGTTGGACATGATAATTTTGTTAGGAAAGCCATGATTTTATTTGTCTAGAATGGAGAGCTTCTTCACTGTCCAGTAAATCTTTACCTTGATTTCTTGAAAGGCTTGTCATACCAGGGCCACCCTTAAAGTGCATTAGCATCGAATTTTGCTGAGGCTCAGGAAGCACCTGGATCCAGTTTAGCTCAATTATTTGGGTATCACAACCCCTGGATTTTCCAAATTGATATATATGACACTGAAAAATAGTACCTCTGTAAAGCAGATGTAAAAAAAGTCGTGTTTCTTGCCACATTTCCCAGGTCAAAATCTCTAAACCAGGAACTTCAGCTGAGTGATCAAACTTCTAAGAATTAGATTTGTGGCATTGATTTGAATGGGAAATTGTATTACAACTGCAGGATTTGTTCCTATAGTTGGTGTCTCTCCAGGAAAAGTAAGAGTTTTACGGTCTCACAGAAATCAAGTTACATTTCTGAACTTTCTACATTTGCTCTTTCATGAACTCCTTTTCAGAGAGTTTCTCTGATGTTACCTTTTAAAATGAATGGATTTTTTAATAAAGATACAAATCCTCTGTGCGAGCCTTTATTTTTGTATTTTAGTTCCAGAACTACTTTCCTCACCCAAACTGTTTTTTAGTCCTGTAAAAACATGCCTTGTCTTGATAATCTTAAACAGTAGAGGGCAACCTAAACATGACTATTCTAACTTTCAGATGCTGTAAATCTGGTGGTTTGAGTGTTACTACCAGTTAAAGGCACGTTAAATAAATAATAAATGATTACAGTATTTAATAGTGATTGTGGATGTGCTATATTTCTATATTTGTCAGTGCAAACTGAACTTTTCATTATAGGTCAATTGACTGTGAGATCTCAATAAAAGAATTACAATGTACTCAGATTCCCATACACAGCATAGTCTGTCATTTTGCAAATAGGTGGAAGATGATATTTATAGTTCCTTCCAACACAAACCATTCTATGATTCTATGAATTATATGAATTATAGACGGAAAAATGGCACCACAGAAAGAATAAAATCCTATGGAAATATCCTGGAATTAAAGGAAGGATAAAACTAGTATAGTTTCTAGAACTGTTATCAATTTTTATAGACATTTCTTGACCATGTCTTATAATTCTGCTTACCTCCACAAGCATGAGTATAAATTCTGTATTACTTTCTATTGTAGAGTTCTTGAAATAATAATACTCGATTTAAAGGAGTTGTACAGTCTTTGTCTAAACTTTGTTGAAAGTGTTACTATGTTACTATGCTTTATTAAATTTAGTGAAAAAAAGTACAAATATACTTAAGATATACTTATCACCAGAAGACATGATATGAGAACCCAAGAGAAAAGAACCTGTGTAATACTAAATATCATGAATACTTGGCAGCAGTGATTGCCTTGTTCCTCATAGCCTGATACAGATACTGCACGAAATTTATTTGACAAAAGCCATCCTTTATAACTTGGAAGACATCTTCCTATCACTATATAATAGAGCTTATTTCTATTCAGCTGTGTTTAATGGCATTTCTTTAAACAAAAGTATGAATTTTCAAACACAAGTTACAATAATAAGTGCAAAGAACATTTGCTGCTGCTGTTTCCCTGGGGAGCCTGCATGCCTTCCAAGTTTCTCTGAGGTTTCATGGGACTCATCCCTTATCCTACTTCTCTTTTCCCCTCTGTGGATCTTCTTTACAAACACAACTCCAGCTGTCATCTGTACACCAGTGGCTGGCAGGTTTAGTCCTCCACTGCAAGTGAAATTCACTCTTTTTCTGTCTTCTCAGTGATACTTACATTCTTTGTTATCTTTGCCATGGTATCATCACTGTACTCCCTGGGCCTGATGCCTGAAAGATGGGGATTGTGTCAACCTCAACCTTCTTTCCAGAGCAGGTCCCATCTCTGGAACTAATCTCTCCTTTTTATCTATGTAGAAACAAATCCTAGCTATCACAGCTTTGAAACTTTCAATTTGTATCATTTAAGATGATGCTGTTATGCAGAACTTGGCCCTTAATACATTTTACGCCTTCATATTTTGTAATT
Organism: Loriculus beryllinus; assembly: GCA_039877255.1. Taxonomy (NCBI): domain Eukaryota; kingdom Metazoa; phylum Chordata; class Aves; order Psittaciformes; family Psittacidae; genus Loriculus; species Loriculus beryllinus. The sequence continues at coordinate 6,595 of JBCJKH010051264.1, forward strand.
TCCCCTTCCCCTGGCACAAAACACAAAGTGCCTGTCTTCTACTAAAGGACACTTAATTGAAACCCTTGTTATTTCTTCACTGATTCTGAGCTTCTAAACGCATGCCTTTTCTGCCAGTGTCCTTCACTCATCAGCTAGTTACCATGTGGCTTGTCTCCCAAGTAACAAATGATGGCACAAGAGGCAATGGCTTCAAGCTACATTGATTGGATACTAGGAAAAAATTCTTCAGAAAAAGGATGGTCAGGAGTTGGAACAGGCTGCCGAGGGAAGTGGTGGAATCATTGTCCCTGGAAGCATTCAAAGGCCATGTAGATGAGGCTCTTTTTTACACAGTTTAGTGGTGGACTTGGCAGTCCTGGGATAACGGTTGGACTTGATGATCTTAAAGGTCTTCTCCAACCTAGCTGATTCTGTTATTTTATTTTTTTTTTTTTAACCAAATATTTTTATATAATTTGTTATAAATATAAGGATCAACCTACTTATTTAGAATTATTTGTTGTGATTAATACTTACAAAAATCTGGAGAAATCTAGTCTTATGACCTCAGTATCATCACCCATTTCTTTTCTTTCTTTACTTCTCTTTTTCTATATATTCATGTATCTTTATTGTTGTCTTGTAGACTGTTAGGGTTTCATAATAAGGACAGGACAAAGAGTGTGTCTTTTTGTCATAGGAGGTATGAATGTATTCCAGAGGTCTAGTTCTTAGTTTGTTTTCTTTTTTATCCAGTGGTATGAGATACTGGACAGACATCACTATTCATAAAAGTCTACTAAATGTTTGCATTTCTTAGATGTCCTTCTTAATATAATATTGGCAAAACCTATCAACATTCTGTGAAAATATTGGCAAGGCTTCTATTGGCACAAATGTTAAAACAATATTACTGAGAAAGCAAAACTGAGTGAGGGATTAACATGAGAGATTAAAATAACCTTTTGCTTTCATTTGTTGAAGGTGCAGTCATTATGATCACCAGTAATTCTTCCACCCACTTTATAAATGTGTTCAAAATGAGCTATTCCAGGGCTTTTTGACTACAAATCATCATGGATTTTTAGTTTTAAGCTAGCAAAGGTGCTATGACAATGACTAATCTGTCGTTGTGCCACTGTGCTTACTCTAGCTGAGGTTCTGGCACTCTTGTCTATATTGTGTGTTACTGTCATTTATCAGTTCTCTAATGGGAAGTTATTTGCTGGTATGTCCAGTTGACTTTGGTACAACTTATCTAACTTCAGTCTGCCTTACCTGCTGTCAGCTGCAGACACAAGTTTTATACATGCAAACCTTTTTATGCTCTGTTTCTGAGTCATGTCTTGGTGACTGCCTAAAACTGCCTTCCACTGTGGTGAGAAGAAACACCATGCTACATGACAATTGTGTGCAAGATCAATTTCTGTTCCTTACCACTGCCCCCAAAAGCCGTGTCAACAGGGATCTGACAGGCTGCCCTTTTCCCCAGGAAACCCAGTTGCTCTATCTATCTTACCTTGAATATCTGAGGGGTCTACACTAGCTGTAGTGTTGAGAGCCATGATTAACGGTGACAGTGCCTAGCTAGTCTGTGAACCAACCTGGAGCATAGGTCTGCTCAAACTGCACAACTCTACTCACACTGAAGTTATGCCCTTACCTTTTAAAACTTCTCAAGATTTTCAGGCTGAATATTTGGAACCCTGTGGTTATTAAACAGCTGTTTTGAAATTAAGTTTCATTATTCTTTAAGATGTATTTTGGAAGAAACATCCAAAGTATTTTCAGTACATGTTTTTAATTTTACAGGCTTTTAAGAGTGGAAATTTTCAAAAAGCAGTGAATACAGATTCATGTCAGAGAGAGAAAGGGTATTGTTAAAGAGCAACTTGGATGGATGATGAATTGTACTCTTATTCAAAATGACTATGTTTTGGTCAGTTGAAGAAAAGGTTATTTATTTTTATAGGACAGGAAAAACACAAAGATTTTTAATGAAATTCTGTGTGGAGTCTTTATTCACTGGCACCTTCTTGTAAATATTTAGTTTCCTAAGTATATTGCAATATAAAAATTTAATAAAATACAATCACAGAAACACCCTGAGGCTAAAACTGAGGTTGAATAATTTTTTCCTGAAATTCTAGTACTTTAGAATATATCAAAGATACTGTTTCCATCTATATTTATAAATTTATATATATTAGTAGAACGCTCAAATAATTTTTTCTTAATATATAAATATGTTCAGGGCCTAGATAAAATGTGGGTGGGCATCATGTGATAGCAAACGTTCCTCACTCACAGCTTGAGAAGCTACACTCCTATTGGATCAAAGGACAATTAAATTTTTATGCTTATTTAGTCCTATATATTTTATTAGCTACAAGTGTTTATCACACCGTACTGTGCATTCACTTGATCAACAGGGGCTCAGCTAAAGGCATTGATTTATGGCCTTGGTTCAAACCTGGATGCAGGGTGATGGATGAGTGGTCAGCCAAGAGCAATCAATACTGACTGGCCAGTTGAATACAAGGCAACAAGAGTGGATGTGAACTATAAAGTAGACCCTTGCACCACCAGCTTACAATGTGAGAAAAGAAGCTGACATGTAGCACAGATTTATGGTGATCAAGAGTGTAAATGTATTTGTGCTTACTATGTCTTCTGTTTTGCAGCTTTTCAAGAATTAAAAATTTCAGTTCGTGTATGAGCTTTCTACTATGGGTTGTTATAGTGCTACAGGTACACTAGTTTTGTTTTGCTGATATTTCACAAAACTTTATTGTACAGTTAACAAGTGAAAAGCTCTTGCAGATGGGAGAGACAATCGTGTCACTAGACATATGCCTCAGGGTTTTGGAACACTTCCACACCCCACACTCTTGTTGGACCCCAGTATTGCTGTACACCTAGTCTCCCTGGTACACCCTTGTTTACACTGATGGAAGCTCAAGTTGCTAGCTGGAAAGATGTAACTTGCTTTGACTAGATCCTTTGTATGTATTTATAAGGGTCCATAACTCCTGTGTTCCTGTCATCTAGTCTAGGTGTACCTTTCATGACTTTAGTCACAATACATGCATACATAATAAGCTACCTTTGTTACCTACTGGAACTTAGGAAACTATCTGCTTATATAATCTCTTCTCTGTTTCATTACTGAACAACAAAGCATTGCAGATCTAACACTCATCTGGCTTGTTGGCAGTAGTGAAGTCTGCACAGTGATTGTTATCAATGTGCCCACCTATAAGAACATGTGAATGTTCAACACGAACTAACTTTACCTACATCAATGGAATTTTCTGCTTCCCCACTTTCCTGAAGCAGCAGGTGGCCTTTCTGATGGTTTCAAAGGGTATGGAAACAGAACTGCAGTGGCTAATGATCTCCAATGTGGTAAGATAGGTTTAACTAGAAGCCAGCTCTGATGTCTTTATTCATGAAACAAATCAAAACCATGAGATGTTTAAGTCAGAGTGTAAACAAATTCTATTAGAAAGGAAATTATATTGATTTCGTTGTATGTGGATAAGGTCTTTCTACTCAATCATATTCATAGTCTAATTAACATGAAATCTTGGCAGACTAGAAACAATTCTTTTAATTAGCAGTGTTCTTACCAATCAAGTCCTGATGATGGTGATGTTGATTGTGGTGATTACCACTGTTATTATTATTTACATTGATCTTTTATTTTTAACTAACTGAATTTCTTGCATTGCATTTTGAGATAAAAGCTGTAAACTTTCCACTGTACATAATGGCATAATTTCAGGTCGAAGTGGCACAGTGGGCTTCTGTGCTGGTCTTTGATGTCTGTAGAGTTGAATTCACATTCTGTCTTTGATCTCAAGTGAAAATAAGTTTGGTGGGTCTTGTTTTAGCCTCTGCTCTTCACAGTACAAGTGCTCCCACAGTTCAGTACAATTGGCATTCTCTGTGATAGAGAGGCCCTAAGCATGGGGTGCTGTGGGGTCAGTGCTGACATTTGCTGGCAAAGCTGAATGGAGGTGCTTGCATAACAACTTGTGTGATGTCTGGTTTAAATTTAGCACTGTGGTACAAAATACACTTATTAATATGAAACAGTATAGTTTCAAAGCATCTGACAGGTAGAAAGGTCTTGGCTCACCCATATAAAACATTTTATTTTATTATCTAATTTTAAAGGGTTTTTTCTTTTCAGTTGACATAATTGTTTTTAAATTTGTGTTTGAAATCTCTTTATCATATAATTCTTCTAACAGCAACCCTTGGGTAAACCCATCAAAGCCTGCCAAGACCACACACACTGCATGGTTCTACCTAAAGACAAATGCAGTGAATCATGAGTAATTCTGAATATTCAGTCATTTTTTAACTTTGAATTTACTTCACTTTTTTTCAGTCAATTCTTCAAAATTCCTATTCTGTCACAGCCCAGTTTCTGAGACTAGTTATTCTTCAGCTGTTCACAGATGTGGTGTATGGCCAAATGTTAAATCCCCAGGTTCAGGAACGGAGAATCTTGTTTGATTGTGCAGCTGTTTAACAGCACCTAGTATAATCTGACACTGTTGTGAAATGCTATTGTGGTAGATAATAATAATAGAAAATTAAACATATAAATTAAACTTAGAAGTGCAATACACTACAGTTTCTGTAAAACTCTTGCCAGGCAGGAGCTTACTTCATTTATTGTAAACATCTGCTAAAGAAACCACACTAATTTCCTAAAGAATAAGGTGTGCAAGCATTCACCTTTTACACTTACTAATAAATACATAGCTTTCAACCTAAAGGCTATTTAAATTCATGAAAGGTTTTTAAAATTAATCCTAAAGACAGGTATCACACTCAATTCCTAACACTTGATTACAGCAATGTAAATGCTTAAGTAATTTAATTAAATCTATTAAACCTTTTCAAATCATGTAGCCACCTATTAGCAGTTAATTATAAAACACTGTGTGCTTTTATAATGGCATTATAACTAATTTCAAAGTTATTCTTGCAGAACAGGGAAAGCATCCATCCAGGTTTAAAGAGTAATCAGCTGTTTGGCATATTTTCTGACAGAATGGATAATCCTGTTAGAAAACCAGGAAATGTCTTTCTCCGAATATATGGGATCAGGAAATGTATCAATAAATCGTCACTAAACCAGTACTTGGACTCCAAATAACTGCTTAGGCTTCAAAAAGTTTTGAGTTCAAATGTTTCTCAACTTTCCTGTGTAGATATGCCTGAAGCTTCTGTACACGTTAGTGTTGACACAGAGTCTCTGCAACTTGGTTTTTATTTCTGAGCAACAAAATCTTCACTTAGCCACATAGAGGTGTGAGAAAGTTTAATAGATCTTTTGTCCCTCTCCTGGGCTACTGGCTTCATGAATCCCAGTGTGAGCAGCAGGAAGCATGGCTGAACCTTCTCTTCCCCTCAGGTTTTGGGAAGTGCAACAGGTCCATTGGACCTGACCCCTCACATGCCTGCAGCTCTGCAGGGCACCAGCCAGTTGGACTGACACAAGGAAGTGACTAGCCCACAGAAAGGTGTTTACTGGTTGATGTTGGTAAATGCAGGAAAGTTTTACCTGTATGCCAAGTCAGATGCAAACCAGCCATTTCAAGTGGCACATAGCTAACTGTACACCACCTTTTGGAGCTAACAAGCTCCAATCAAAAGATGAACATATTTGTTTGTTGTGATATTACATTTATTCAGCTCTAAACCAGAGCTCTCTCATCTGACTGGCAATTCTTGTCAATCTTGCAACATCGAGAACTGAAGACTATGGTATGAGTTATTCCTCAATTCCCTGCTCTTTCCTCAGGCTGACTGGGACATGAATGTGAGGTTTGGGAGTGATCAGTTCCTTTAACAGCTGCTTCTCTCTTAAAATGGAACAAGCTATATATTTTATATATTTTTTTTTTTTTTTTTAATTTTTGAGATTAGCCTGCTTTGAAATTTACCTAAATGCCTCCTGCCTCAGGGTCTTTAGCTGTGAAGCTGACACCCCATCATGTTGAGTGTTGATACTTCTAGAGTGTCTGAATTCAGCAAGAAGGATTGTGGTGCCAGGGAAGAAGAGACTAGGAAACAAAGGAGAACATGTCAGCTTGCTGTGAGAAGACTCTGCTAATCCTCTTTGAGGATATCTATACTTCTTTTCAAACAACTTCTTTGCTGTAAGAGTGATTTTGTTAAGGATAATATATAAGGCAATTTCTCGTTAGCATTGCGTCCAGTGAGATACAGAGACATAAAAAACTAGCTGAATAAACACTAAGGAGGGAGTGTTCACTAGACAAAGCTGAGAGATAATGTAGAGGGCAGATGACTTAGTAGCTTTAATGTTGGTCTAAATTTGTAAAAGTCATGTCACTTTCCTGCTCTGCCAAAAAATTTTGTATATGATCACATGCAAACTGCTATAGCCAGGTATTGTGAGATGATTATGGTTTACAGCTTAACCTTATGCAAACACAAACTGTTGGTGAATTTCAGAAGAAATTAAGTACCTGATTAAGAGCAGTTGTCTGAATACCTTTGTGAACATTACCTGAAGCATCTTTTTGCCCTACTGCTAAATCCGCCTCTATACTTCTTAGAGGTACTGCAAGAATGAAGACTTCAAAAGGTAGGGTGGTGGGGAGACATCTTTGGGCACAGGTATCTCAACATGAAATGATGTGCTAAAAGTGCTTATTTTGATCCATCTATATAATGGGACCCTGTAGATGTCATGCTTCCATGGCTATACACACACGCCCAAGTTAGGGCACATAAATCCTGGTTTAAGTGCTTAAATAAT
>JBCJKH010051268.1:6991-21745 GCA_039877255.1 Loriculus beryllinus
TGTGGCTTTGCTCATGGGTGCACCTCTGCACCCATGGCACTCAGTGAGTCTCGGACATCGCGGTCTTCAGGTTCTGCGGTGCCGAGGCTGCTCTCTGGCAAAGTGGCTTCTCCCGAATCTCCTGCTGCTGCCAGCCCGGATCCTCACAACCTGCACACAGCGTCTGTGCAAAGAGGGCTCTGAGGGGTTCCAGGGGTTACGGGGACGCTGCCCTGCTAATGAGGCCGGGCAGGCCGGGGGCAGCTCTGCTGTCGGATTAGCAGCTGCCTGTCCCCATCCCTAATTGAATTCTCTCCCCTTCAGTTAATTCTCATGGATTTCTTGGTCCCTCCCCAGGGACTCATCCTGTCTAACTAGTTTAGGGCCAGCTCTGCCGGTCAGAACGCGACCGGCTCCTGGGGACGGTGGGAGAGTTGCCTACTCCATGTGTGCTTGTGACTGGGGTAAGGGTGATGGGCACCTGCTCCCCTGTGATGCTCTCCAGGAAGGGGCTCGTAATGGTCATTTTTGGCAAATAGGAACCATTTCCCTGTTTAGAGGAGGGTCCTGAGCATCCAGGATGCCTTCTGGGTGCTGGCAGCCCCCTTGCTTTCAGTGATGCTCATGGGAGCTCACCCTGTGCTGAGCCTCCCCTGCTCCAGTAGAAGGTGTCTCTGCCTGTGGCAGGGGGTTGGAACAGGATGATCTCAAGGTCCTTTCCACCCCAAACCAGTGAGTGATTCCATGACCCCGCAGCTGGGCTCTGTGTGTTCAGAGCCTGGTCTCTGCTCTGAGCAAGCCCCCAGCTCCGCTCACTCCCTCTCATTTCAGCGCTTTCTTTTTCCCTTCCCCTTTTCTTCCCCTCCTCTTCCGACAGCTCCAAGCCCGGGTCCGGCTGAGCCGCAAGGTGAGCGGCCCCGCAGCGGGATGGAGCAGGCAGGGCTGCAGACCCATCACCACGGGCACCCCTCGCTGCTGCCATCATCCTCTGCAAGGCTCCTGCTGCAAGGCTGGAAATAACAGGCTTTGATTTCTCGCTTTTGTCTCCCGGCAGCCGTTAGGGAACAAGCAGCTGGCCTTCCAGCAGCAGCTCCTGCAGATGCAGCAGCTCCAGCAGCAGCACCTGCTAAACCTGCAGCGCCAGGGGCTGGTGAGCCTCCCACCGGGGCAGGGCTCCGTGCCCCTGCAGACCCTGCCCCAAGGTAAGGACCCTGCGGTGGGGAGCGTGCTGTGGGGCCCCATGGCTGCGGCTTCTCCCTGCTGCGGGTGAGGGAGGGCTGGGGACAGGCCTGGGTCACTGCTTCTCCCATCTGAAGTTTGGGGGCTGATTGCGTTAATGCTGGAGCCGCTCGGGAGTGTTGGAGCTGGGTTGTGTGCAGGGTTGGGTCCTGATTTCTTCTCGCACTGGGGTATGGGAGCTGGGGTCTCCTCCCCTTTGGGGATGCTCTGCTGCACTGCGGGTGCTGTGAGCGGCTTGTTTTGGGCATCACGATGGGGCTGTGTGTGCCTGGCCTTGGGTGATGATTTCCTGGTGCTGGGTCCCAAGCCAGCCTGGTGCCTGGGTGCCAGCGGGTGCTGCTGCTCCTCCCTACTGACAGCGGGTGCTTTCTCCCTATGCCATAGCTGTGTGCCCCTCGGACCTCCAGCAGCTCTGGAAGGAGGTCACGGCCGCCCAGCCTGTCGAGGACAGCATCAAGCAAGAAGGTCTCGACCTCACCACCAACACCTCCAACTCTACCTCGTTTTCGGCCGCCAAGGTCTCGCCTCCCATTTCCCATCACCCTCTGCCCAATGGACAGAGCACCATGCACACGCCGAGAAGGGACAGGTAGAGCCGGGGCTGGTACTTTGTGGTTTTACCCCAGGAGAGGTGGAAGTGGTTGGGATCCATCACCTGTGGGGCTGGCAACAGGGTTGGAAGGGTTCAGCCCACCTCATCAGTGTTTTCCTGCACTGATGCGCCCACAGAGGACAGGGAGACATCACTGCGGGCTCTCCTGAGGGCTGGCCCCATGCCTGGGAACGCTGGAGCATTGTGGCTGCTCCATCTGATGGTCCCTTTCCCTCTTCTGCAGCTCTTCCCATGAAGAGACCCCTGGTTCCCACCCGCTCTATGGCCACGGAGAGTGCAAGTGGCCTGGCTGCGAAACCCTCTGTGAGGACTTGGGACAGTTTGTCAAGTAAGTGCTCCACTTTTTGAGGGAGGTCTTCCCAGAGGAGGGGCGAGCCCCGCTCTCAGGCCAGGACACATGGGGCTGGTGGAAGGGAAACATGTCCAGACACCCCAAAGTCTGTGGGTTACTCAAGAGGCCCATGCAGCAGGAAGGAAGCACACCTGGGATTGCTGCTAGAGGAGAAGAGCCCCAATGCAACGGGCAGGAGCAGGCAGGAGTTTGCAGCTCCCTCCTGGGGGGCAAGAGGATGAAGGAAGCAGATGGCAGCGCGGCAGCCGCTGACACCGCTCGTGGGCTCCGGCGCTGACTGATAAACTCCGCTGTCGAGGAGCCCTCTGCCAGCGTCAGGGTCAAACAAATTGTTTTCACGCTTCGTCAGAGGTTTACTTAATTAGTTCATTTGCAATTAGATCTCTTTGTAGCCGGGATTTTTAGCAAAGACATCAGAAGGAACTGACGGGCTTGCTTCCTCCTTCCCCCCCTCCTTCTCTCTGGCTGGCTGCTCAGTGGCCAAGATGCGCTTTGCTCTGCATCGGTAAGGTTTTGGGTTGTTATAAACTGAGCCCGTCTGCTTCACCACACTCAAAGCTGGCTCCAATGGGGCCATTCCCTGGCCTCCTCATTCCCAGGGAAGGATGGGCAGAGGCTTTGCACAGGAGGATAAGGAGGAGTGAAAGCAGACCGGGGGAGTGTTGCTTGGTGGCGATGGAGTGAGTGAATGAGTCAGGCTCCTGTGTCTTCCTTCCTTCCTCTGACTCATGGGGTGAACCTAGATAAGGCATCTCCTCCTGCCTCTCCAAACATGTTTACATGGCACAGGGCAGATGAGCAAGCTCTGGTTTGGAAGGGGATTGCCAGGGCTGGATGGTGGTGCCAGCAGAGCCTTGCTGTGAGTCCTGTGTCCCCTAAGGACATGTAGAGCATCCCTGACAGCACTAGTGCAGTGTGTCTGTCCAGCGTGAGTGCATTTTGGGGTGTGGGACAGACAGATGGAAAACTCCCAGCTCCCAAAGGCTGATCCCAGCTGCAGTGTGGACCTTGCTTTGAGTCCAGGCACTGGCTTTGAGCCTGTTCTGAGCATCCGCTTCACAGAGTAGCTCGGAAACCTCAGCGCTGGAGTAGAGAGGGGCAGCACATCCTTTGGGCAGCGATGAGAGTCGGTGGGATGCGTCTCCCTTGTTCCTGCTCAACACATCTTGGGTTCTCAATCGCTTCTTCCCTGGAGAAGCAGCCATGCCCTCGGTCTGCTTGAGGAGCAGTGCAGGGCTGACACTGCTGGGGTTTGCTCACACACAGTCCCAGTTACCTGACCTGTTTTTGCAAGTTGGGGCTGGAAGTCTCACAAACAGCCAGGTGAGACTCCTGCGTCTTCCACATCCGGATCCTCCTGAGGCACCTTCTCCTGGGATGCCTCAGCAGAAATAGCTCAGTTTTGGTGCTGGAGAGCATTGGCCCTGGGACACTTTTGTGTTTCCCAGCAGTAGGTCTCAGATACAGTTTGCCCTTGCACCCAGCATCCCCCCTCTGACCTGTCCCACTCCTCTCAGTGAGGACCCTCTGGGTTTGCATCCACCCCAGCAAGGACATGGCACAGCCACGTGATGTTTTCAGGACTGGATGCGTTCCTAGGCTGCCAGTGTGCTGGGTCTGGGGGCTGAAGACTCCCACAAGGACGCCCCTGGCTCTGTAGCAAATAGTCTCTGTCCCTGTCATGACTCCCAGGAGCCCTTCCCCTCCCCAAGAAGGAAGGAGGGTGATGAGGCCCAAAGGTCCTTGTGCTTCATAAAGTGCCTTATAAACACAAGGCACGAAAGCGGTAGGATGAGGAGCACCCTGGAAATGTCACTTTCTGCCTTCAGGGCTTTCCTTAGAGGGTGTAAGTAAACCTCCATAATGCTGCCTTTGTCCTGGGAACCTGCTCCTCAGGTCCTCCGGGGTGCCTCCTGCCAGCCACCTTCTCAAGGACTTCCCATCAGCCATGACTGCTCCTGAGCACCACGGGGCTTCCCTAGGGCTGGTAATCCACAGTCAGCCTCCAGCCCAGGGTTGGGGAGGAGGCACAGCACGTTTTGGTTGCTGTTGTGCCTCAGTTTCCTTTCTGCTCTTCACACTTCAGGCAGTGGTGCCAGAGCATCCCAGGCAGCACCTTGCAGTGTGCCTGGCATGGCTGGTACAGGCAGTTCAGGGCAGGGCTGGTCCCAAGTGTGGTCCCAGCGAGGGGGCTGCATGTTGGGCACATCCAGGCATCGACACCCACATTCTCCTCCCCAGACACCTCAATACAGAACATGCACTTGATGACCGAAGCACGGCCCAGTGTCGAGTCCAGATGCAAGTGGTACAGCAGCTGGAAATACAGGTGGGTGCTGCCCGGCCTCTAAGGACATGGGTTTAAACAGCATCTCCTTTCCACACCGTGTCGTGGCTGCTCTCTGTGGGATGGGGTTAGTGAGGCTGGAGATAGTAGTGGGATAACCAGCCACCCTAGGGCTCATTAAAGCATCTGTCCTGAATCGTGCTGGATCTGGGCCACATCCTGGTGGAGATCAAGACTTGGGGGACCCTCAAACTGGTTCCTCCTGTGATACCAGCCCCCCTGCATGATTATGATGGGGCTGGAAGAAGGGATAACCCACTGTTCCTGCCCAAAGTGTCCCAGTGAGATGCCATTCCAGACACCTGGAACGCATTCTGCTGGGTGCATGTTCACAGGCAGGACATGACTGTGCTCCAGCCTAGCAAGAGCCATAGGGCTGCGTGGCTCTTTGGAAATCAGGCCACTTATTTTGGTCTTTGGAGCCCAACTTCAGGGGGCTATTTATGGAAAGCTAGTTCTTTAAATAGCATCTCCAGCTCCCTGACGTGTTGTGTGGAATTTGGTTAATAGGAAAGGAGGGAAATGGGAGGAAATGGAGGGGTTTCGTCTTGGGACCTGAAAGCAGGACATGGCAGGGTCTCTGTTAGAGGGTTGCTCACTGAGACCCCCACATCCTTATAGTGCCTGGGGGCCTTTATGTTTGGCCAGGGGCTGGGAGCAGCTCAAAGCAGTTCATGCCCATCGCTGTGTGTCACGGTGGGTGCCATGGTGGGGGATACTGGCCCCAGGGAGCAATAGGCCATGATGTGTGGCAGCCTTGGGAGCCTCTGCCTGGCCTTACAGTAACAGGGGCTGCAGAAAGGGACACGCAGCAAACCCCTCCCAGGCGGGAGGGCTGCGAAGCTGGGCGAAGCCGCGTGATCGCATCCTGCTCTCCAGCCCTCGCTAAAGCGAGAGCTTGAAAGCAATTACTGGGGCTTAAAGAGGGGAGGGAAAAGGAAGGCGGGGGGAGCTGAAGGGCGAGCAGAAAGCTGTGTGTGCACAGAGGAGAACCTGCCACCGGAGCTACCAATTATAAAGTTTTCAGCATGGAGCTCCCGCTGTGCCGGCGGAGAGCGTCTGCATCACGAGGGGAGACCTGTCAGCTCTAATGAGCACCACGACAGCACGAAAGCGTCTGAGCTGCTCCAAACTTGCAGCAAACTCTGCTCTGGCTCCTGCCTTTAACTCCTTCCTTGCCAGAGTCCCAGCTCCGAGAAGGGGGCTTGGCTGGCGGAGCTGGCAGCACGTGGGGATGCGGAGCCCTGAGCTTGAGGGGTCTCGGTGGAAAGGGAAGGTGACGGGAGGAGAGCGGGTGTCAGATCCCATCGCCTCCGCCGGCCTCAAAGTGTCCCCTGGTGCCACAGTGAATATTTCACCCTTCTTCACACTCTGGGGAGTAAACGGAGGGGGAGCGTGCAATTAGAGCGATGCTGTGCGTCCGGGTGGATGGATGGAGGGATGGGGGGATGGACAGGGACCTGCTGGTGAGTGGGAGACAGCAGGGACTGGAGGAAGGCAAAGGGGATGGGGACATGGGGCACAGGCAGGAGAGGGATGCAGTGGGACGGGGCTGTCACTGAAGCTATGGTTGCAGGTGATTGCACACACAGACCTGAAGCAGGGTCCCTTGTGTCCCACCCCATGGGTGCTGCAGCTCCCCCCCCCCAGAACCTCACTGAGCTCTTGGGGGGACTCCATATGGGGCAGGAGGTAACTCCTGGAGAGCTGATGGGAGGGTGCTGAGGGCTCGATGGGCAGCTCCATACAGACCACGGGTACCTCTGCAGTGAGCACCAGCACTGCCTGACCACCTCCCTTCTGCTTCTTGCTTCCTGCAGCTGGCAAAGGAGAGTGAACGTCTCCAAGCAATGATGGCCCATCTTCACATGAGACCTTCAGAGCCAAAGCCTTTCAGCCAACCTGTAAGCCTGTGTCCCCCTCCTGGCCCTCTCCTTCCTCTTCCCTTGCCGCTGGTTTCTGTGCTCTCCTTTCCCTGTGCATGATCACCTCGACACTTTGTGACCCCAATGGGCTCCCTGGGATGGGCATGCCCTGACCACCCTCAGCACACATAGCTTGGTCCCTTGTGCAAGGCATCAAGCAGGAGTGAAACACAGCCCATGTCAGCGTGTTGTGTTGCTCAGCCAGCTTGGAACACGTAGTGGAGGCATCCCATCCCATGGGTGCATCTCGTCGCACAGTTACATCCCATCCCATGGGTGCATCCTCTTCCATGGTTGCCTCCCACCCCTGTTGAGCCCAGCAAGTGCCCCCCCTCAAGCCTTCTTCCCTTGCCTTGTGGCATGAGCGGCTCAGCCCTGCTGCTGCCTTCCCCGCGCTGGTACCCAACCTCCACCTTCCCTCCTGTGATGCAGCTGAACCTGGTCTCCAGTGCCACCCTCTCCAAGAGCACTTCCGACACGTTCCCTGATGGCTTACCTCATCCCCCCACCTCCGCCACGGCACCCATCACCCCGCTGCGGCAGGGCCCCTCCGTCATCAGCTCTTCCACTTTACACAACGTGGGGCCCATCCGCAGGAGAAACTCGGAGAAGTTCTGCACCCCAATATCTTCAGGTGAGCTCCGGAGATGCAGCCCAGCCCCCTCCATCACACGGTCCCCAGGTCTCAAAGTGGGTCCCTTCACCCCCTGCCCCCCTTGTTTCTTGTTCCCCCCTCCAGAACTTGCACAGAATCACGAGTTTTACAAGAACGCCGATGTCCGGCCGCCCTTCACGTACGCCTCGCTCATCCGGCAGGTGAGTGGCTCCGGGGTTCGCTCTGCATCCCCAAACCTGCCTGCAGGAGCCTCGGGCAATGCTTTCCCCCTTTCTGTGGCCTGGAGATCCCCCAGTGCCTGCTGAACCCCCTCCTGCCTCACCATGGATGGGTGTTGAACCGCACCAAGGCAATGCGAGTGATGCCCTTTTTCCCCCTCTGGCTTCCCAGGCCATCCTGGAGACCCCCGACAGGCAGCTAACGTTGAATGAAATCTATAACTGGTTCACACGGATGTTTGCCTACTTCCGGAGGAACACGGCTACCTGGAAGGTGAGAGCAGCCCTGGGGCTCACCCCATCCCGCTGGGGCTGCAGGAGATGCTCCGGCTCATATGGGCACCGGTGGTAGCGGATCAGTTCATTGCACAGTTGGTGATTTTGTGGGTAAATCCCACAGTTTTCCTCTCCAAAATGCATCCCCCTTGTCTGGGACCCATTGTCCATGCAGTAGGATATGGCAGAGTAGTGTAGAAATCCAGGTTGGAGTGCAGTCACCCACTGCAGCACCAGAAGAAGGGCAAAGAAAAGAGGGAGACACTGGAAATACCAACTCAGGTTGGTGATGGCCCAAGCAGATGGTGTGCTGAGAGGAGGATGTGCCACAGCCAGGTGAGGGCTGCTCCCCCCTTGGGTGTGTAAAAATCCAAACTGAGCAAGCGCATCTCCAAGAGCAGGGGAGTGGTGAGAAGGAGCAGTTACTGCCCTGACAGGGGAGATTTATTTGGTGTTTCCTGCTGCTTGCATTTACTGAGCCACGGCTTCTTCCTGCAACAAGTGGCAGAGGGAAACCAGCCCTTAATGAAATCAGGAGTGAGGTGCAAGCGAGATGGTGCCTTTTGAAAGGGTTAAGGAGGAATCGGTTCTTCTGGAGCCCCCGTGTGTCCGGAGCTGCCAGCAGCAGGGGTTTGCTTCTCACGGCAAACTTTGGGTCAATACCGGTTGCTTTGGCTCCAAAGTGCTTTGAGTGGCCCCTGGCTTCAGCATGGCTCATCCTGAGCACCCCAAGGGTAGCGGTGGGAAGGAGCAGGGTGGTCAGAGGTGCCAGGGTCATTCTTGGTGCTGGCCATGGCCCGGCATCAGTCTGGGGTCCCCCTCATGGCATTCGTGCAGCACTGCAGGCTGGCCTCAGCCCATGGGGACAGCCCCAGGGTTGGGGGGTGATGGGGAGCACTGGAGCTTGGAGCAGCTCCAATGCCTCACCAGCCAGTGCAGAGCGGGGAGTGTCCATGGCAGCACTTTACCTGCTCCATGCCTCAGTTTCCCCATCTGTGCAGTGACATAATGGCAGCTGAAAATGCATTTTCCTGCCCTTTTATTGGCTGGAAGGAATAAGTATTTTGGTTTTTTTTTTGTCTTTGGGGCTCCCCACACCCCGTGTTCCCCAAGGGCAGAATTGTTGTCTTAGAGAAGGGCATCCCCCAGCCCTTCTAGTTCCCTTGCTGCTACTCTTTTATCTGTTCCATGACCAGAAGGGGATTCAAAAGAGCTGCAGGGGAATGCTTCCCTTCACAACCCTCAGTGTCCAAGGCCAGGCATCTTTTGAAGGAGGAGGAAATAATACTGTATTTCCACTCCTTGGAGAACCACCGTTCCTGCTGTGACTTCTTGTCTCTGTAGCTTCCCCTAGGATGGAGCAAGGGTGCTGGGTACTCCATCCCCACCATGGGAGACCCCCAGCACAGCACAGGGAGCAGGGCTGGGGGTCTAGAGCAAACATCATTAGCAAAGACAGATGAGAAGCAAACAGAGCAGCCAGGTCTGGCCCTGAATAAATACTCTGTCACAATACAAAAGCCACGTTAGGATGAGGCAGGGGACCTACTGCCAACACCGGGGGGAGGATTCCCGTGTTGGGGATGTCACCCAGCATCTCTTCCATGTCCTGGGACCAGGTCCCTGCCTGACACCCAGCACCAGGGATGGGGCATCCCAGGCTCTGGTGAGGCTCAGTCACATCCTGCCCAGTGCCAGGGTTGATTTTCTGTCCACATTTTCCTCTGTAAGCATATACCCACCGATGCCCCCAAGCAGAGGATGTCACTGTGGGGACAGGGGGAAACGTGTGCCTCCGTGTGCAGGAAAGGTTTCAGTTGTGCCATGCTTTTTTGCCTTTAATCAGGGCTTTGTTTGGATGAGGAGTCCCCTGCGCACACAGGAAGGAGGAAGGGGAGCATGGGCAGGATCCGGGAGGAATTCCTGTGTTTGCTCAGCAGGGAACAGGGGTTCAAGGGCAGCAACACGACGCAGCCCTTGTTGGACTTCAGACCCCCAGGCATGGGATGCAAGGATAGAATTGGAGCCTGGCTCATACTCTTTGAGAGAAGCCAGACCCTCTTCAATGGGTGATGCCAGTTTGGGGGTGTAAGGACCAGGGATGCCTCATTCTCATGTCCCAGATGGAGCGCATCCCTCTGGGTGATGGCACCAGGCTCTACACGCACTGAGCATCACCCAAGGAGCTGGACCAGCGTGTTCCTGGTGTGAGCCAGGGGTTTCCAGTTATCCCAAAAAATCCCATCAAACAGCACAAGTGCACCTTCCCCAGGAACAAGCCAGGGAGCTGCTTGCAGAGCTCCCCTTGAGGCTGGCTCTGCCAAATGGTGAGAGGAGCCAATGGTGCCAAATGAGGTGCCAAATGGTGAGAGGGGCCTGGACCCTTCACAGCCCTGCTCCTGTGCAACTGCTCTCACTGAGGCTGTTGTGGCAGCACCAGGCACCACGGCACAGCCAGGGACACTGGGGCAGCAGGAACAGGGCAGTGACTGGAGGATGGATGGATGGATGGATGGATGGATAGGTATATGGATGGGTGGGTGGGTGGATGGATGGATGGATGGATGGATGGATGGATGGATAGATGGATGGGCGAACGAACGGACGGATGGATGGATGGATGGACGGATGCATGGATGGATGGAGGACGAGGGAAAGAGCCCAGCTTTGTTTGGTTTTGTCCTTAAATCAGAAAGGAGAGGGGGTGATGGTGCAATGTGATGAGTTTCTGGGAACTCCAACACTTCCCAGCGCCAGTGGGGTTGGGGGGGGATTCAGTCCTTGTGTCTCCTTTTGCCTTGTTGTGTTGGCCAGCTCCTTTGTTTATCCAGCCCCCGTTCGACCTTTTCAATTGCTGTTAATGTTTTAGCGGAACGAATTAGTCTCTCATCACGAATCAGGACTCGAAATAAAAAAAAAAAAAGAAATAGAAAAAAACCCCCCTCCGAGGCCAACTTCCTGAAATTGGGGTCATTCTCATTTGCAAGGCAGAGAATCCGAGAACCTTAATGCAAGGAAATTTATTCAAAGGCAGAGCCCCGGCGTGATTAGGCCCTTTGTAATTATAGCTCGGAGAGATTCCACTCCAGCCTCCTGCCTCCCTCATGGATTAGCAAGTGAGTCGGAAAAATACACAGGATTTAATTAGAGGCAAATTAAAATTGGTAATGAAATAGGGGCAGTAGCAAATGGCAGGGAGTTGGAAGGGGAAAAGGGAGCTGGTATCTCTCGGGGCTGCGCTGTCTGCCTACGTGTGCGTCTCTTTATTTTACATTTAGAAATGTAAAGATGGTCGATGTAAAGAAGAAAGGGAGGGAAAGGACCAAAAAAGGGAGGGTGGGGGGAAGAAAAAAGAAAGGAAAAGATTAACTGACTTTGCTTAGCATCACTGAGGGAGCTGCGGTGGAGAGGGCAGCTCTGCCCCTGAGTCCTTGCTGGTGTCGCTTATCCCTTGTCCCACGCTGTCTTCATCCTCCTCAGCATCTGGCCGAGGTCCATGAGGCAGGGCTGTGTCCCACGTGTGGTCGGGGGGCTCAGCTCCCACGCTCCTTGCTGATGGGGTGAGCATTGGCCATGTCCCTCTGTGGCTTTGCAGAGCGTTGGGCTGCAGACAGGACAGCCCAGGGACACGGGGAGCTGGAGTGGCTGGGTGAGGAAGGAGGATGGTGATGAAGAGGAGGGGTGTGGGCAGCGGGATGAGGGCAGTGCCGCTGAGCTCTCCTGCCTGCTCTGCCTGCAGAACGCCGTCCGCCACAACCTGAGCCTGCACAAGTGCTTTGTGCGTGTGGAGAACGTCAAGGGAGCCGTGTGGACCGTCGACGAGCACGAGTACCAAAAGCGAAGGCCACCAAAGATGACAGGGTGGGTCCTTTCCCATGGGACACGGCCCAGAAGCCACACTCACACCTTTCCCCCCTCTGCCAACTCCTGGAGCTCATCCCTGCATCCTTCTGCTTTCTCTTCCTGCAGGAGTCCGACTTTAGTCAAAAACATGATTTCAGGACTCGGTTACGGAGCACTTAATGCAAGTTACCAGGTAAGGACCCAATCCCGTCCCTGGCAGGGGTGTGGGGGGACTAAGCCTTCACTCTGCAGCCCTGTGTGGTCTCTCAGCCTCCGTACCTGAGCCGATGCCGCTCTCTGTTGCAGGCTGCGCTGGCAGAGAGCAGCTTCCCGCTGCTGAACAGCCCCACCATGATCAACACGAGCTCCGCCAGCGGCATGCTGCACGTGGGCCACGATGACGTGAGCAGCACCGTGGAGCAGGTCAACAGCAACGGCAGCAACAGCCCGCGCCTGTCCCCGCAGCAGTACAGGTCAGCCCCACCGGGGCCAGGGCATGGGGGATGCTGTTGGGGGGTGCTACTGGGAGGGCTCGGAGCTAAGGGATGGTGGCAAATGGGGCGCCGGGAGCTGCTTGTTGCCTCCTGTGGCTCTCGTCCCCCAGGGGAGGTGATGATTGGACCAAGGGGATGCAGACCGAAGGGGATCAGCTCCCCGAGGCTGAAGGCTTCCCTCCCTGCAGCCATCCTGTGCACGTGAAGGAGGAGCCAGCCGAGGCAGAGGACGACAGCAGACCCGTCTCGCTGATGGCCACCACCAACCAGAATGTGACGATTCCCGACGACAGGGACCTGGAGGAGGAGCTGCCGGTGGAAGACTTGTCCTAAGGACCCCTTCCTCCTCCCCACCGAGGGGCAAACCCTTCCCACCATCCCGGCCGGAGACCAAGCGACGGCTCCCACCTCCCCAAGGTGACCTTCGGCGTTAACCTGTTTTTTAAAGGCACTTCCACAAAGCAAAAGGGTTTCCTTGGTGCAACGACCTGTTGCTGACGGCGCGTCCCTCACGCTCCCCACTGCCCCGCGCTGCACCCCGGTGACTGACTGACCCCTGCCGCGGGGGACATCCCACACCGTGAGAAGCAAAAGCCCAAGAGCTGGACTTTTTCTCCCTTCCTCCCTTGGTTAGTGAGTGGTGAACGAGGATGGTAGGTTGTTTCTGTCCGAAATGGTCCCTCCTTCCTTCCCTGTGCACCGTGGGCGCATGGAAGGCAGCTCCATCCCCTCTTCCCTGCGGTGCTTGAGCCTCCACCAGCGACCGCCCCAGCAAGGGAAGGCGATGGCAGGAACCCGCTGTCATCTCTCCCATCACCCAGTGGGGTTTGCACTAGGAGGGACTGTGGACCCTGCCCATGTGCTGCTTCCACCCAGCTTTGGGGGAAGAAACAGCGGAAACAGGAGGCAAGTCCTCTGCCATGGTCTGGGTGTGAGACTTGCACCGTTGTCTCACGGCTGGGCAAGGATGAGGAGCGGTGCTTTGGTGGGACTGTGTTCCTTTGGCCTTGCCACCTCCAGCAGGTCCCTAAACCACCCAGCCCCTGGTCCACGATGATGGAGAGCTGGTGGCACCAGCAGTGATGACCATCCCCAGCCAACCACCAGCGCTGGCAGTGAGGACACATCTCCTGTTTCTTTCTTGATGTCATCTGCAGCAGGTTACACCCCTCCCAGTGGCCCAACTTCGGCTTCAGGAGAAGCTCCTGACCCCTGTGTGCCCAATCCCTGCTCCAAAGCCAGGGCAGGGTCTCCAAGGCTGCAGTTTGGCCATCTTGCTGGTGGCAAAGCCAAATCAGTGCTGGCTGTGGCTGCTGAGCCGAGCCTACTGCCTCTGGGGTTCCCGCTTTCATCTTGTCCTTTTGTTATCCTTTTGTGTGCGTCCAGATGGGAAGATACCAAAAGATTTCTAGAGGCAGAAGGTCCGTAGTTCAGGTGAACAGATGGTATTAATGCCAAAAAGAAAAGAAATATTAATAATAACGAGAACAACACAACCAAACACCCCTCTTCTCCCTGCTCTTTCTTTCGGTGGTGGTGATGCGGGTACCCAGCACTGGGCTCCTCTTCTCCTCCTCCACGGCCGGGCTGGCACTGGCTGTACTGGTACGCAGCAGGGTCTGCTGTGATGGACATGGAGCTCTCCCAAAACGACCCAGAGCACTGCTCCATCCTCCCAGTGCCCTGGGTTGACTGTGCTGGGGTCCTGGCAGCAGCAGCACTCTGGGAGCTGTGGTTTGGATTGAAAATGACACAGGCGGCTTTGGTTCAGGGGGTACTTGTTTGCCCCCATGCATCCCCCTCTGACATCCCCAGGGGGATATCAGCTCTGTGGTACGTGTCCCTTGTGCAAGCCTGCACCTCAGAGCATCCTTTTTGCTGCTTCTTGCATCCTCCATACCCTCTGCACCCATGGGTGAAGCTGGGTTGCCCTGGGCCACCCAGCTACTGGTCCAGGGGATGCTGCGACCCTCGAGGAGCTGCGTTTGGGACAGGGGCACATCCTGGTGAGGCTGTAAGGGGAGTTAAAACCTTGCAAAGCCAGCAAATCCTGCCCTCCCCAGCCCCACACACGGGTGCTCAGGCTGATCCGAGCCATTCCAGGCTGTTCCATGCCATTCCGTACTGGCCATCGCTAGGTGTCTCCACTCGACCCGTGTTTCCTGCTCCCGCCTGCCTCGCTGCTGCCAGAACACTGCTCTGAGGAGGTTTGTTCTCCAGGCCGACTGGGTTCTCCCCTTTTCCCCGGCCTCCCCTGGCTTCATCCTCACTCCATCGGACACCAAAGACCCTGCCTGGGCTGGGGCAGGAGCCAAACCCGTTTCTTGCAGCCCCGTCCCCCCCGAAGGAGCTTTTTCCTTCGTATTTTTAATGTGATTTTGTTCAACCAGTCTTGATTTGAAGTTATTGTTTCTCCCACGTTTACAGCTGCGGAGGGAGGCAGCAGCGCAGCCTTGCTGTTCTCCCCATACCGAGGAGGGCGGGATGCCCAGCCTGGGTGCTGAGGTGAAGCCCCTGGCTCCACATCCGTGTTCACCCTCGGCAGGACATCCCCTGCTTCCATCCAGGCTTTTGGGGTTTGGTTTGCATCTCCCTGATGGGGGCTATTGTGCCTCTTAAGGCTGTGCCAGCACCTGGTGTCACCCCTCGTGCTGCTCTAGGACACTCCATTGTCTCTGCAGAGGGAATGACCCAGCCTTGCACTGGGGCACTTTGTCCTCTCCATGGAATGGGCTTTGCAGTGTGGCTGATGCTGCGGGTACTGGGTGGTGGTGCTGCAGGGACCCCTTCCACTGGAGCAGCTTGCTCCAAGCCCCTGTGTCCAACCTGGCCTTGAACACTGCCAGGGATGG
>JBCJKH010051269.1:29458-48217 GCA_039877255.1 Loriculus beryllinus
CAGCATTGCATCCCAAAAAGACATGCGGGCCAATCAGTACTCTGCATGTGTCAGTCCCGGGGGAGCATGCTATTATATTACTGTCAGTGAGTGATGTTTTGTGTCTGTTTTCTGACTTTCTCATGCATTAGCCAAGATCTATATTACTGCTGGATTTCACCCATTGTTAGAGCATGCAGTATAACTAACACACATCTTCCTTCTTTAATGGTACTTTGAGAAGTCCTGTTTTCTGGTGGCTGTCTCTTGATAGGAAGAAGGAGAGGATCACAGTTGAATAGAGATGTGATGTACTTTACCTTTGTGATTTACACCTCCCTTCCCCCATCTTTTAAGCATGAATTTGATGAAGGCTGATGGGACAAGAGAAAAATTTGTCTTTTATTTGTATTTTGTGGCCTGCAATTGTGTCCTTGAAATAACTGCTGGTAGTGGATCCTCTTTGGATTTCTCACTACCTTTTGTTGTTATTGTCTGGTAAATGTTTAACAATGTATTAACTTTATGACTTTCTGCACCTTCGTATGGTTCAAATGAGCAGAGATGCCTTGTTAACACCACTCAGCGTTTGGACAAGTCTTTGTTAATAACACAGACAGATGGGATAGTGATGGTTTCAGGGGGGCTTTGGTGGATAGTTTTTTTTCCCCATCTGACTCAATAAACTAAGTCTTAGTCAAAGAGGTTTATCCGTTGCTCTGTTCTTGCTGATGGGCTTAAGTCTTCCTTCTATCCTGTTAGCATTGTATGAAGAAGCCATGTGCATTTGACTTAATTCAGTTCTGAGCACTGAAAGGGCCACAGCTCACTCTCACTGCATACTTTAATGTCTGTTGTCCTCTGTCAAACTGCTCTACACAACACCACTTGGATGCCTATTGATTTTTTTACTTGGTTGCTTTCAGCTCTGTGTTCAGCACTAAATTATCTTTGGCAAGCATATCCATCAACAAGTTGTCTGGATACGTGATCTGTTTTCCATTGTCACCCTGGCTGATACATACCTAGTGTCTCCTTCAAACCTGGTCTTTTGGGCTCCAAAGGTTTTGTTTCTCAGTCGAAATACTATTTATTGGTTTACATTTTTTCTCTTTTTTTGACAGAACCACTCTTGCTTTGAGGTCAAAGTTGCTATTGTATCTGGATTAACAAAGGCAATTTATGACAAATGCAGAGATCGCTTGGTATGCAAAGGGTTATTTTCCTGCAGAATATTCAAAATTTGGATTGTCCATCAGGTATTCAGTGCTGTTATTTTGGCTGCCTTTACTTTAAAGTACAAATAATGACACCACCAGTGATTGATCAACTCTTGCAGCCACAGTTTCTCTATTGAATAAATGGCAAGGCTCCTGGTTTCCGACTTTCTTTGCAATACTCCTTACTTGTGCATCAGCACATGGTGTATTACATTTTACAGACAATTACAGTTCTTTGTCTTTTCAAGTATTTGGGGGGAGGGTGGTGATTGGAGAGTTGGGTTTTATTTTAGGTTTTGTTTGTACTCCTTGGATTCTGTTTCTTTGTTTTCCTAGAAGTTACTAACTAACTAACTCAGCCATTGTCACCTTACTCCTCTGACCCAGTGACATCCTAAAAGACCTGTTTTTGGCCATGGTTATTCATACTTCTCATAATCCTGAATTTGTGATGCTTCGGTCTTGTTCAGGCCTTTGGTAATATCATGAAACAGAAACTGATTGCATATTTGGGCAGCTTTCAGAAGAGTATTTGCAAATGTATGCTCTGATGTGGCTTTATATTAGAGCTTGGTCTTCCAAAGTTGTGGTAAGAATGTGCGTTTTCTATGTTGTTTCAAAGATGTTCACTCCTCCTCTCTTCACTGCTTACTTTCATTGATGTGACACTAATATTTTAAATCTGCAATAAAAGATATGTGTATTGGAGGCGGTGGCAAAGTTCACCATTGTATAAACATTAACAGAATGAGCATATGTTTAATGAAAACGGATATCGTGGCATTCAGTTTTCATTTATTTGGTTACCATCTTGGAAAAGCTAACCAGATTGACAGTAGTAATTTGTCATCAAACTGCTAAACCACATAGATAAGTTCTGTAACAACAGACAAACCATAGAGATAATGAAAAGTCTGATGATTCATGCAGATAAATCCCTCCTAACTCAGACTTTGTCCCTTCAAATGATACCACTTAACTACACAGTCATTGATTAAAAGAGCTGTATTTCCACCCCAGTGAGCACTTAAACAGTAATAAGAGGAGGAATACAGATATTCTTTAAACTATCCCTGACTTGGTTTTATGAAGCAGAGGGTGTGAAATTTTAGCAGAATTCAACTCTGTAAGATGCAACAGCAAAATTATACAAAGATGGGTTCCTCTCAGAACAAATGGCTTTCTTTCATTGCTTTGTGTTATTAAACTCACATAAATTCTGATATTACTATTATTTTTCTGGTTTCACTTCAGAACCAGATGGACAACTCCCTTGTTACTAGATTTTCACATATATAGCCTTGAAAACTCAAACCTTTTAGTTCATTCTTCATTTTCTCTGTAATAAGAAGTGACTAGATGGATCTGGACCAGAAAATTGTTGAAATGGATATGTTCCTGGGAAGCATCTCATCCGTAGCAAAACAATATATTTGGCTAAATTTCACGTGGCTGCAAATGCCTCCAGCAGTTGTAGCCAGCAGTATTTGATAGTGCCACAAATGAAATCAGTATTACCCTCAGAAAGCAATTGCCCATGAAGAACACTGCTAGTACAGTTCTCCCACTCACCTTTCTTTGATATTCTGCGTTTAGATGGCAAAAAGAAGGAGCAGACAAACATTCAAGTGGTAACAGACTAAGTAATCTGATTAATAAGGTAGATTGACTGCCTTTATAATGCTTTGTATTTTTTCCTCTGATTTGTATGCTTTAAATGGCCCATAATGACCAAGATAGGGAAACCTGAGAATCATCATTTGTTAAAAATGGAAGATGAGAAGTTCCATGGCAAAAGTAGAGGAACAAGGGGAGTGTGATCTCTGCAGGATTTCTGCCTTGTGTTTGTATACGCTGGTGTTTAGTAACATGTTGGCTCTAGTAGAAGATTTTCGCCATGACTATGATGTCATAATGTTTCCCATATGATTCCTTACACCCAGTAAGGTTTAGATGCTGCTAAAGACTTGTCTTCATTAAGGGGATAAGCAGAAACACCTTCCTCAGCCCAGGTGTCCATTTTCATGCTACTTGCATGTGTAGTGTCCTTTCAACCTCCATTGAACTTGGTAGAAACTGGCTAGTTAACTCAAAGGCCATTAAGAAGGCTGAGTATGTATGAAAAGAGGCAAGTGTGCAGAAGAGTATTGAACCAATCTTCTTTTTTCAGTTGGCTTAAAATGGGTGTTGAATATCAGGTTCTTATCTCCATGCAGTAATATTCCGTCAGCTCCTAGTGAGTTCATTGCAGTTGTGAATCCTGATGCTTTGGGCACTTTCTTATCTGCCTATGTGTGCATTTAGGAATTTGGTGTGAAGGTCACTTTTTCTAACAGCTTATCTCCTTTGAGAATGTAGTGAGGTACAATGAATATGGATATAGCTCTTCAAATGTGAGGTTTTGTCCTACTTAAAAGATGCACCATGTGTTGAAACCATTAGTTATTCTTGCCTTTTTTTTCTTTCCTATGTCTTGGAAAATGAAAGTCAAACATAGATAGCATATCTGTCTTTGGGCAGGACAATTAAGGTGCTTAGCCAAGGCAACTACTCAGTCTAGGCAAAGCAGAGCTGAGGAAAACAGGAGGAATTTCTCCTTGGAGAAGAGATACTTGAAGTTACCTCCAGAGCCTTAGTAAGTGAATGTCAGCATGCAAACCAAAAAGTACAAAGCCTGAGCAAGAGCATAAGGGAAAACAGAGCACTTAAGACTATGCCGGAGGAGATTAGGTGAAGATCCCTCTATAGGAACTCTCAACACTGCAGATACAAGCTTAAGAGACTGTCCTGAATTAGACGTGTCAGAAAGCAGAGCTAACAATAGCCACTGGCCCGGCAGCCTGAGCCATACTTCCCAGAGGGTGCATGGGCCATCAGAAGTTAGTCACTGGGCCAGAAGATGTGAAAGAAATGGAGAGTCAGAAACAGCCACCATCCTTCCTCGGGCCCTGTGAGCCAAGTGAGAGACATGAGCTGAAGGCTGCTTGTGGATGGCTGTGATAAGCCCCATTCAGAGAAGCCTCATGAGATAACTGCTGTTGTAAGGTGTGCCACAATTGAAGATCTTAATCTGCTACAAGCAACTGTAGGTGTTACTACACCTGAAATAATCAATTTGAGGTGCTTACAGGTGGTGGAATAAATCTCAACATTGTTTGGCTGTAGGGAAGCACTATGGCAACTGTGGAGGGTAACATCCCTGGCAATTTTACACTTGTCTTTTTTTTTGGCCCTTCAGTATTGGTGTACTGGTAGTTCCGCAATGTGTTCATCTGGCAGGAACTGTATGGGTAGGTTAGGGCAGGGTTCCTGGTAGAAGGGGTTGGCAAAATGTGTAACTCAAGAGATAAATGCATTCTGCTCGGTTTGATCCATTCTGTGTGTCTCTCCTTTTAAACACACCATAATTTAACATTCAGGAGCCTATTCTTCTTGTCATTAGCTTCATCAGCTACTGATTTTCTAACCCTTCCCTTCACCCAAGTGTCAGATTTTTCACTTGCAAATATCTCCAGAGCAAGCCTTCGCATCCAGAGGATGCAGAAGGAAATTACCCTCTAATGAGCATGGACTAAAAGAAGAGGAAAGCTTTCTGCCTTCTGTGAACACAGCTCAGGTCTATCACGGATCCTGTTTGATGTGCCTGAACTTCTCCTTCAAAAACACTGTAAACCCAGGGTTCTGACTCTTTCTTCTTACTGAATGTCTCCTGAATACTTTCCACCTCTGCCAAATGCCAACTTGCGCATTGCAGCCGAATTCCAGTTCAGAGTAACTGGACTTCACTTCTCTGTCTTTCTCATGAGGTTTCAGCTCTTTCCTGTATGTATTGACCTAAATTGTTGTTAGGCTATGCTTCCTGGAGCCACACCTGCTGAAATGAGTTAGTTTTGCATGGTGTTACCTACAGACTGAATTCAAAGGGGTCCTTACTCCTGCTGGTGCTTCCCTTGAATTCAGTACAAATGTTGTGAGGAGAAGTTTAAGGACTGCAAATGGCCTCCAGTCGTAGGTCTAAACTAAAGTAGGCTGTAGTGCCAGTGTTGAATTTCATTCCTTCTCTTCAGCTCTGAAACACTGAAAAGGCTGCTCTATCAGCAGACAGGTACAGTAGTGGGGTCTGAGTCTGTATTTCCCTTGGATAAAACGGTACTGTGGAATTCAGAGTAAAAATAGCTCATCTATTGATATTGTCAATGTCATACAATATCTTTAATATACTAATAGTAAGGCTGGTCAGAAAACACCTATGTTTTGTTTTTTAAATGACCAATGGATCACATTGAAAGAAAGATAGTTTCAAAGGTTTCAGTGAGAGCTCCTGAAGATCCTGAAAACAGGAGCACTTCTGAGAACTCCAAGTGTGAAGCTGTAAAGTCCCATACACTAAAAAAGGATTCTTTAACACTTGAGCATTTGTCCTTTATTCAGCTATCTTGGAAGTGTTGCTGCAAATGCAGCAAGAGCTGAAAACAGGCAGCCTCTTAACAGTGGCTTTTTTTCCTTTTGGCTGTTTAATAAACATACACAAGATACAAATTTAGCCAATAAAGGGTTCATGTAGTATGTATGTATGTATAATACATGCACAAAAGGGCTATTCAAAATGCATAGCAACCACTCGGCAGGGTTTAATTTTCCTTAACAGTTTTCCATTTTCCTTTAAATTTGGGATGGGAGTGGGGGGTAGCAATCAGAATCCTTGGCATAAATAGGATAATAATAAGGAAGTTCCTGGTATTGTTGATGTTACAGTTCCTAACAAAGCACGCAACTGAATTCAGATAAAAGAAAGTTTCTGATTAAAAGGAACTGTATGAATGAAAAGTTTGAAAAGTTATTGGAAATCTTTCCTAGCTGTTAATCGCTGTCATATGTTAATCATATCAGAAATCAAAAGCCAGCCAAGATCTCTGTAACAGGTTTATTGATTCAGTTAGCACTTTTAAAGGAATTATGTTTAAAACTATTAGCATTCCGTATGATAGCACACATAAATTATGTCAGCCAAACAGTACAGCAGGTTACATCATTGCCTTCTGTGACATTTATGAAGCCAGCATCTGCTGTGCATGATGGGTTGGCTTTTCCCAAAGCCTATCTAAGGGGCTTACAGCTGGCTTTCCAAATATATGCCCTGCCATGTTCTTAAAGTGACATACAGAGATGGTTGGCAGTTTAGATTTTAATCCGCTTTTCTCACTTAGCAGAGCCTGCTGGGGTGTCAGTTCTCATGCACACTTGCAGTGAAGACCCAAGTGTTAAATAGATGTTTCTGTTACAATAACACCTGGATGCACAGATTGAGACTGTGATCCCATTTTAGTACAAGTGTAGAAGTTGAAATTTTTAATAGTTGCTTGTAGCATGGTGCAAGGGCTGAGACTGGTGACTGCTGCAAAGCCTTCAAGAACACAGAAGCAGGCATTTTTTAAGAAGCTTTTGATGCCTAATGATACAGATGAAAATTGATTTTTTTATTCCCCCTGCCCCCAAAGAATCTACCCATCTCTCACTGGAATCTGGTAGTTAGGTGCATTTAACGGTTTAGGGTTTGGGCTCTTGCTGCTTTTTTTAGGCACTTTGACAATGTAGCCCTTGCCTTGAGGAAAGGCTTGAGATGCGCCTGTAGGGTTTTGTGAATTCAAGGAAGATAGGGTTCTGAAGAACTTGGAATCTAGACATACGCAAAACTGAGAGTGGTCCTGCCATCCTCAGCAGGATGCTGTGTGAGTCGGTCTGCCTGGTTTATTTTGACCTGTTAGGTTTTTGTTTTGTTTTGCTTTCTGTGTTGAACAGCACAAGCCTCCTGTGATGTGATGCTGAATAAGTGGAAGAACCATCCGCTTGCTTCTTTATCTTTCACTGCTACAAAAAACTTTTTCCTATCTAGATTGACAGACCAATCTTGTGATATACAGATGAAGATGCATGCATATGTGTGTGTGTGCGCATAGATGTGAAGTGTTCTACCCAAACTCCTGAAATCAAACAAAGCCTGAGACCCCTGCAGTGCACCAAATCCTCTTGCAGTTCTGATATGTGCGTAATGCAGGCAACTAGTACTTCTTCCCAAAAAGGTTTTCTGTGCCTCTCTATTTATCTGTTTTTTGAGAAGCAAGCAGAGGTGAAATCCATGCTACCAAGAGGCATGCCAGTTTCTCTCACCCGGTTGAAGCGATCAGCTTCAGATTCCCCTGCAAAACCCACCAGCAAAATGCAAAGCTGTTACAGAGCCTTTTTTCCCTCTGAGCTCTTCAGTGGCCTGAGATACCTTTCCTTGGGGCAGCAGTTCTGCTTGCAAAAGCCAATCATTTCATCAAAGCCCCAGACTCTACAGAACATGGGCTGTGCCATCATAGGACTGCTTTTCAAGGAGGCATCTGTGCTTAGCATATGGCAACTATTTATTATAGCTGTTGCATTGAGAAACAACAATTCCCATGATAATTGTTTCTCGTATATCAAGATGCTTCAATCTCTGTTTCCCACAACATTCTGCTTGTCTGGTATGTGTGTGCCAATGTCACTGCAGTCCTAGCAGACAGTTGTCTACGTTTTGTCATTACAGAGGGTAAACAGACATGACTTGAGTGGGAAGGAGAGCGGGGGAAGTGGACTGCTAATTTAGTCTGGCTTCGATACTGCACTGTGAAAGAAGTGCTGAATGATTTGTGGGCAATATTTACAAACCTCCCCTCCCTCAATCCATCCGTCCTTTTTCTTCAAGCACACATTGTTTAAAAGCATTAATGCTTATTATTTGACAGAATGAGTACAGACAATGCTTGGTTTTGCAAGGGGGTGAGGACACTTTTCTGTCACCCCCCCATCAACTACTGCTCTGTTCATTATTCCAAAAGAAACATTCCTCTGTTCCCTTGAAAATACATAACATTCACTCATGCATGCATGTATACACTTTCAGCACCTCTATACAATATATATCTTTTTTGCCTTTGTATAGAGTAATCACATGCCTACCTTTCATATGTTAGATGTCAAAATCTCTAAACACATAAATTAACGAGGAAGAGAGAAAGAAAGGAAGGAAGGGAGGGAGGAAGAAAGAAACCAGCCTATAAGGCAGCCTTCCACTCTCTTATCATCAGCAAGACCTTGCCTTTTACTACCTGACCTAGCTGTTATGTTCCTTTGTGGTCCTTCAGTTTTGAGAATGGGCATGCCATTGCAGCAGTTCAGCATCTAGGCTTATTGTTTGCATAAATCAGTGCAACTCCCTAGACTTTCAGTGTCAGTGTTTTGGTTTATGCCAGATGAGATTTTGATCCATAGCATTTGATGATACTTCCAGTTTTCAATTTTCTTGTTTTGTTTTGTGGGGCTCTTTGGTGGATAGAGGGGATAGGATGAGCCATTTATTGGTTAATGAAATTACATTACACCTGGAGGTGGCTGATCAAAACCAGCACCTCATAGTTCAGTGCAACAGGTTGCACTCATTTCCTCAGATAGCAAGAGCCCCTCTTGAGAAACTGTAAGCATTACAAATCATGATTTAATTTAAATAAATAAAATGTAGGATTTAAATTAAAAATCAGGATTGGAGTTTGATGCAGCAATCAAGGTTTAGGTGAGAAGTGTGTTGGCTTTTAGAATGTTTTAACATAGGTCATGCTACAGCAAGCTTCCGGCATAACCAAGGTTTGACCTCAGCTCAGTCTATGTGTACTAAAGCAGAGAGAAGAGTCTATTAGGTTCTGTTCAAAACACAGCATTATTCCCTTACAAAGGACCGAAGCTCTCCATGCCATGGTGAGAGCTTTGGTGATGCTCAGCATTTGTGAATCTTACTCTTATTCATTTCTGTATCACTGATGTCTTTACATTAAGCAGAGGACATGTTCATAAGCTCATCTGTTTTATCCAACTTGTCTACTTTCGTGTTAAAACCTGAGATGAAACAATTTTGTTTGTGTGATGAGGTGGTACAGCTCTTTGTGAAGTTACATGACTCTGCTGCTTTAGACCCTGCTAACTGGGTCCTGTATTTGCATGTAAAAGTCTGACTTCATAATGCTGCCTTATTTTTGGCTTTGTGCAAGCTGTTTCTAGTTGAATCAATAGTAAAACTGCTCCTTAAGGCAGATAAATATGTAATTAGTAGAAATAATGGAGCAGTAGTCAGTCAGCTGCAAAAGTGATGCTTCATCTAAATGTGTGTAAGGCACTTTATTTAGTTGGCATGTTGCTGACATCTATTAAGTTAAATTATGAGAAGTGTTTTGAGGCCTTTCACACAGAATGTGAAGCTTTTGAGTCCTTATTTACATGTGTGAATATATATGCATGGAGATTTCAACCCATGAATTAACTCCAAAGGAAAACAAACCACCAAATAAACACAAAGCCTGGGTTTGTGTTTGGGTTTATTATTTTTGCCTTTTAGAAAGCAAAGAAGCATCCTTACAGAATTTTCTGATTAATTTATTCAAAGAACTTAATTGATGTATCACAACACAGAAGTATAATTTACATGGCATTAAAAAATTGAATTGCTCAGTTCTTTGCCTGACAACAGCCAGCTGAGAGAGTAACAAGAAATCAATCTTTGATGGTCATTTGTATGACTTTGAAATGTGTTTGAATTTAAATCTCACCTCATGCTCTTGGGCTTTCTATATTTCTAAATATTACACAGTGTTTTATTAACACTGGTTATTACTGGTAGCTCTGGACTGATAGATAGATAGATAGATAGATAAGACAGATAGATAAGATAGATAGATAAGACAGATAGATGAGATAGATACATAGATAGATAGATAGATAGATAATCAGTCAGTCAGTCATTTCCAGATCCTGTTGAAAGTCACAATGCATCCCAGAGCTTTAATGAAAATACAAAACCTATGCAAAGCCATCTCTGGGTTGGATATTAAATCTTAGCAATCAGAAACCTGTTTGGTAGTTTGCTTCTGGGAGGCAGCTACAGAAACAAGTTGTTTATCGCAGTACTGAAGAAGTGCAACATGACAGGTACGTAAGGGCTGGATGTCTCTAGTGGAAGAGATGTTTTTAACTTTGTCCACCCGATCCTTCAGGGTTTGGCTCTAGGGACACCTACACCTCTACAAGCAGGCTGAATGGGGTAGTGTGGGTCATGGCTGAGACATGCTCAAAACCTGTGCAGTGTCATCCTTCAAATAATGTGTGTCTTTGCTCTGCAGCACAAGGTTCTTCACTACCAGCTGCTCTGCCAGGAACTGAGAGAGAGATGAGGGGTGGGAGGAGGATAGGTAGGTGAGGGGATTGTATCTCCGTATACCAGGGTGTTTTACCAGTAGCGTAAGAAAATCTGGGAAAAATTACAGATCTTTGGTTTTCTGCCTCCCTCAAGCACAAAGTACCTTGTCACTCTGTCTCATAAAGATTTCAAAGATGGTTTTAATACTTGAAACTTCCTCCGTCTTCAAAGAACAACAAGACCTCAAGACAGATATGTGGGAATTCGCTTAGCCAAGTAATGCAGTTTGAGTTTGTCTGCAGTGATCTGCAAACCACAGACTCTGAAATGAGCAAAGGGTTATGTGAATATTCCACATAAGTATTTAGTTTTATTTTCCTTAGCAGAAACTGTCAAATAAACCATCTCTTGCCCTTCAGAACTTTTGCAGTTTGTGCAGAGAGCTTCTGCAAGCCAGGGCTTTGCTTCCTGCACTTACTTAGAGTTTACTCATTATAACAGTGCAAAATACAAGCCGGTTTTGCTCTGGAATTGAATTTTGCTGCATTCTGTTCCTGGTTAGCATCAGTTGCTTCTTAGCGTTGGCAAGGATGCTCATGAAATCTGGGCATGTCTAGTGCAGGAAAGGTTAGTAGATTCAACAAGGAGGCATTAAGAATTGATTTAATAGAGCAGTAGCCTGGACTTTAGCATGTAACATAATTTCAGCATTGCTCCCGGGTAAGTATTCCATTTTTACTTTTTTTTCATTCCAGACTAAATGAAACAGATGCCTCTCAATATACTTCTTTGGTAAACACACTCTGAGAATCCTCCATCCAATTGTAAGTGATTAGGTGGCTGAAAATGCAGTCTGTAATAGAGAAAACAGATGCAGTGATAATTATCCCAGTGCCCTGCATATCAAACATTAACTATTGGTGGTGGAAAAAAAGAGGCTGAAATCAAAACAAAGTGGGATTTGCTGCATCAGATCAACCTATCCCTTCAGGTTGTGACATTATTTTCAGGTATGGGCTGAGCTTGTCATAATTTAAAGAAATCAGAAATGTTTCTTTATAACACTGAAAAGAATGTATAATGCTTCTCAGGTTCACTATCAGTTATTTGCACATGATTCTTGCTAGTCAGGCATGAAACTCAGAAGGTCTTGGGGCTTCTCATCGTAATTATTTGATTATTTCAAATCTACAGCCTGAATTTTCCATGCAGTTTTACTGCCTCTAAAAGCAGTTATCCAGCTGTATTCTGTCTTCAGCAATACAGGAACTGAAATGCCTTGATAGGAAGTTTGAGGCTGCATCACTGAAATAAGTTTTGCATGTGGCTCTTGTGGAAAATTCCATGTGGATGTGCAAGCTTATTGTCTGATCTTCCAAGATGCTGGTGAGTATAGCTCTAGCCAGAGTGACCGACATGTATGCAAGATCTTAGCCCAGGCTGGAAGGTTTAGTCCTTTGACTAAAATCATTACAGCTTTTTCTGACTGATCTTATTTTGCTGTCACATAGCTGATGATGGTTCAATTTTAACATATAAATGTCCAACAAATAGCCTACAATATGATCTAATCACTTCTGCTGTTTCAGTTTTTCTTCTGATTCTTTTTCGAAGGGTTTCAGCACTGAA
This sequence comes from Loriculus beryllinus, assembly GCA_039877255.1. Lineage (NCBI taxonomy): Eukaryota > Metazoa > Chordata > Aves > Psittaciformes > Psittacidae > Loriculus > Loriculus beryllinus. The sequence goes on from JBCJKH010051269.1 coordinate 41,495, forward strand.
AATGTGAAACTCCCCTCTGAAGCTGACAAAGGCCCAGATTCCCATCAGCTAGCTGGAGGCATCTAACCTGCGATGTCTAAGCGTGCTCACCCAGCATTAGCTGTCTGAAAGCTGGGCTGCCCCAGATCCAAACTGATAGTCTGTCTTCCTTCACTTGACAGTCAGGACACAGCACAGATTTTGAGAGAGTAGTTGAGCCCCTCCTAAAATAGGTGGGAAAATTGTCTCCTACAGATGCCCGTTTTATCTCTGACTGTAAAGGCAGCCTAAAGTGGTGACATGAGATAGAAGCCTAATTTTTGGTAGCTAGGTTACCTGAGGTGAGTGTTACTCCAGTCAGCCTCATTGTTCCTTCACTTCTGCTCAAGAGAGAGGAAAGACAGTGCCTTGGTGAGGGTTATTCACTTCAGTTGAGATCCGAATCTGCCCTTGGGAAGTGCTGCTTTTCCTTTGACTATTAGAAATGAGCAGCTCAGAGGGAACCAATTGTCTTCCACAGTCTTATTCTGGAGGAAAGGGAGAGCCGGTTCACTGGAAATCTCTCTCTCCTGAATAAGGAAGACTGTAAGTGTTACCATCTATGGGACACAAATGTCTTACCCAAAGGCTTTTGACATACCAAGCTGGTTTCTTCATTAAGTGAAAATATATGCTATATTGATAGGAAATAATCTACTGTGACATCTGAACACAGACATCTGTGCCTGGAGACTTAACAAAGTGGGCTGCTTTTATTCTGAAAACTGAATGTAATAATATATTGTCAATTGCCAACACATTTCTTTGTAGAAGTGGCCTTGCTCATGTTAGTCCTAGTCACATTAACACAAGTTAGAAGTATGTTCCACCATCTTCTGATGTACAAATGAATGAGTTCATGTCATTCAGTTGTCCTAAAAGGATGGGCAATAAGATTGAGCTGCTGTGCTAGGCCTGTTAATTCAGTTCCTCCTTGGCTGGTCCAGCTTTGGTCAGGAGCTGCTCATGGGATGGACTCATTGATCTGGAGTAGAGAAGCATAACGCTGTAACACAAGGAGGCTGGTGGTTAAAACAGGAAACTCATGTAAACTGCTTATCACTGACAGGTAGGTAAACTTTGGAAACTGAGTTGAGTTCACCTGTGTGAAATGTGTGAGAAATGGGTCAAGGCTATGCTGTCTGTTTACCTGCTTTTAATCTCCACCAGGGCACAGCAATTTATCATCTTTTCTAAGTGAAAACCTTGTTCAATACAGAGGAATGAAGTCCCACGGCTGAGGATGCTAAGGATACACAAATGTTCAGGTGAGAAAAATCTAATGGGCTTTCTGGGTTTGAAATATGCCTGTCTAGATACAGTTTGTTTGGATTATATTTGCCTGTCATTCTGTATATGTCAAATATGGGATGGTGTGAAGGTAGCTCCTGAGGCACAGCTGAGGCCAGGTCAGGCTGGACCAGAACACAAGACCCTTCTCTACATTCTCCTACGCTACACACTGAGCGGTAGCAGGAACAGCCTCTGCTTTGGTTCAGCAGTAATCAGTGGGCTAGCCTTTCATTAGTGTCTGACACTAATTAATATGCCATGTGCTCCTTCAAGAGCACCAGATAAGTACTCACAGCTTTTGCTAGGCAGACGGTAACTTCCATTGCTTGACCAGATTTGCTGATCTGTTAGATATCTCACCCCTTGCACAGCTCTGCAGCCATATCGTATCAGGCTGCTAAGCATTCCCACCAACAAACAAGAAGGACTCTGATTTTGAAAGCCACAGCCTGGGTAAAATGCCATTGCTTTTTCTGATCCATCTTCTCCTGACATCAACTTTTTGTCTGAATTTGTCCAAACACAGCCAGAAGGACAAGCTGCAGGTTTAAGCTCACAGTGGGCAGCAAATTCCCTCCCTCATCTTAAAAGCCTTTTGGTTTCCCATGACTTTGTTGCATCTTTCAGGTCTCAAGAGGGGAGCCACAGGTTGTAAATTTCTTTACATGTCCTCTTTTCACACTCCTAGGAGTGAAAAATAAAATGCTGCCCAGCTAGGCCATCCCTCTGCCTCTGAATAAACATTTGTGTCAGGGTTCCCATTCTTGCCAAGGTGTTAGGATAACATTCTCATGCTGATTCCCCTGCCCTCCTTCAGCATCCCAGTGCTGGAGGTCTACTTCCGAGGCTTTGAAATGGCCATGCTCTCACCTCATCTCATACACATGGAAATCAGATCACCAGAAGGAGTGAGCTTGTAAATTCCCCCTGGGAAGTCAACAGGGCAGGTTAGGAAATTATGACCTTCAGTATACTAATGGTTGAGTGAAGAGTTCCATGCACCCCAAAGAGGCTGCAACGAAAACGGAGGAGCCAGGGTTGATAGCACTGCTGAAGGAAGCGCTTGGGCCTCCTTCCACTGACCATTTTGCCACTGTTTCAGCAAAAGCCAGAGCTGAGCATTTGAAACATTTAACTGTTTGCTTGTTTATGTACACTGAGGACAAAGGATCTCCTATCATTAGCAACTGTTTGTGTAAGGGTTCAGAAGCAACTGATAGGGGAGCCATGTTGTACCAGGCACATGCCAAGATTGTCCTTGCCACAGACTTGACAGACAAGAGATGAAGGGCTACAGCACACAAGTAGTGTGGGTATTGCAGCAACACATTTCTGGCATCAACCACAAGACCAGTTTGTCTCCTTAGTAGTTGTGCAAGACACAGAGGGTGCTTCCTGGTTGTGCAAACATCTCCTGCTTATGCTGCTACTAATTAACCAGAGGAATATACTGCCATGTGCTGCTATGGAGGCAAATAGCTCTGGAGACTGCACAGCAACAAGGAAAAGGCTTTGTCTGTGCTTCAGAGGGGATCCTGAGGTAGTTATTCCCTGAGCCGTGTTGGAATGCCCTCCAGGTACTGGCCATCATCACATACTCTGTCCAGTATCGATCCTGCTCATTTTCTGAGCAGAATTAGCAATGAATCCTCCTGTTCATTTAGTTATACCTAAACACGTTTTTTTTCTGGCAAAATCACTGTGGTAAGAGAAGGAATATTCTCTACCTACTGCCTTCCATAGCTGGTCTAAGAGGAGTTTCCAGTGCAGACCTGGAAATGGGTCTGCAGGCAGGAAGAAGGTTCCGTCAGTCCTCCAGTTTCACAGCTGGGACCCAGGCACAATTTTTCTCTTCATTACCTAATTACATAGGTAGCCTTATTTGTGAAGGGGATCTCTTTTGAATTTCCTTCCCTTGCGTATGCCAGCCGTGTTCATGGAAGCACCTAGTCTTTGGTTGGGTTGCACCACCAGTACCACTGTTTTCTTTTCCATAGATGCAAAGCAGCTCAGAAGGAGCTTCTGTGTGAACAGATAAGTGTGTTGCTAAACCCACACCTCTGAGAGCTGAACTGAATGTTTCTGTTCACTCCTGACCCTAAGCCAGTGGTTACATTTGAAGTGTCTCTCTAGTGACTGAAGGTAAGGTCAGTGTTGCTTGTTTAGGGTAAGGCAAATGAGGTACAGTGAAAGGCCTGAAGGGAAGGAGGGAAAGCTGTTGTGAGAGAGACCATGCTTTCAGTATTGTTCTGTCTCTGTAAAAGAGAAAGGGGGCAGTGACCAAAGGCCTGATCTAGATTAGATCCAGAGGTCTTGTTGGGACTGCAATAAGATCATCTTCAAAGCTTAAGAACTGACTTAAATGGTTTTTTTCTAATCTTGAGTAGGAGTTGGTTTGAGGATATTGCTTCAGGCACATCTTGAATACAAAACACCATGAAATTCATATTTACCAGTGATCGAAGAAACAGATAGAATTAAGTTATTTGGGAGGAGAGAACTTCAACCAACACTGAATGAAATTATGCAGAGCTCCTGATATTAATCAAGTAGGGTATCTTAACTTACAACTTACTTTAACACAGTTAAATGCCTATTAGTGTGGGCCTTTTGAACAAGTGTCTTTTGATACATTAGAAAGAACCAGCAAAAGAAGAGTTCTCTTGGCTCTTTGAAAAACTCCTGGGTTTTAAAAACTGAAGTAATAGATGGATTTCTGCCTGAAATCCTGTGTTATTGACTGTCTCTCCCAGGTGAAACCCTGTGTTCAAATATGTGCACATCTTTGCTGTACCCAAGCCCTGTTACGGTTTATTTGTTTTAGAGGTCCCTGAGGGCTTTTGAGTGATTTTCTTAGGGGACATGTTGAAGCATGTGTAGCAGCACTTGAAATGGGAATGTTCCTCTTTCTGTATCAGCTGGCACAATCCCTCCAACGGGCATCTGGTTTGGGCTGTAGGGTTTTTCTGCATCATGTTTGTAGAGCTGTCTTGCATCAAAAGAGAACCTAGAGAAAAGGGAACAAAATCTTAAAACCATTCTCTTTGCTCTACCACTACTGTGAAATATGCTCCCAAGAATGAGAGCAGGTCACATCATTATTCAGCGTTGGTATATAAGTGCTTTGGGAAGGGTTATGAGGGCATTTCCCTTATTTGCTGTGGTTGTTTGGTGGTTGTGACATTTAGAGGGTACTTTGAAGAAAATAGCCTGGCTGGTAAATGACAGCAGAGAAAGGGGAAGGAAAGCAAATGGAGAGGAGGGAAGTTCACAGAGATTTCCTGACAAGATGAAAGGATGAAGAAAACCCAGTGAGCTCTCATTCAAAAACCATTTTGGTGGCCTCCGTTTGAATGAGGACTATTTCTTAGTATGCTTAACAGCTCCTTGGTCTTGTCCAGGAGTACACTTCACCAAATGTCTGCTGTGTTTAACACCACAGTCAGCTTTGTAATGTGTGATGAGAATTATTTTTACAGCTGAGCTTCTTAAGAGAGGCCCAAACGTGGTGTGTAAATCCTGGTGGGTTTTAATACACCTCAGTTGCACTAAAGAGGGAAATGCTGATCTTCATCGGGATTAATAAGGTACAGGAAAATATCAGTGTTTAAACCAAATGAAAAGCAGCCTGGAAACCTGGCACGCAGTCTGTGCATGTGGAGGTACAGGGACTAAGATAGGACTTTCCCTCATGATTCACAGCACAGTATTGGTCAAGTTGTCTTTCCCATATATCCTGCAGTGTCACAACCTGCAGAGGAGACAAAACAGTAACCACTACTCCAGATGCACACTGTGGGGAATCAGTGTTTGTACACAGCTTTAATTAAGGATTTAGTAAGTCTCAGTGGCTCTGATATCAGGTGATGGCATAAATTAAATATTGCTAAGTACTTAACTGAAAAAGAGGAGTTTGGAGAAAAGGTATTAGTCTGGCATGAGAGGGGAGTCTTGTAGATAAGCAGATTCTTATTTAACTGTGACCTTGGGAAAATTGCTTAACCTGTCCTCCTTTTATTGCCAAACTCTAAACCTAAGTCGGTATGTTACTGCTTTGTTTGAAGGATTGCATGAGCGAATTAGCCTCTGAGAGACACTCAAATGCTACATTGATATATAGAGAGCTGGCCAGGAAACTTCTTAAATCCTTCAAATTATTGCACATCACGATAAAACAATCTTTCAAAGATTGGTGGATGGATTGGTGACTGAAGCAAACCTACATAGAACAAACATCATTTTGGTGGTAAGCGTGTTCCTATAGGATATAGATTCACATTCAAATTACCATTAACTTACTTCATAAGGGTACTTGAACCCAGAGCTTTCCTCTCATGGAAAACTGTTCAGAACTGGAATTCTTGGTTAAAAAAAAAAAGCTGTTTGTGTTGAAAAAAGCATAAATGAATTAAAAATCTGACCTGCTCTGAACATAGAACAGGAGGAACGTGATCAATAAGTGCAAAATTTAAATATGGAGGGATCCTTTTAGAGAAGGCAAGGCACAAGAGGGAAGAAGAGAAGAAAAAGAGAAAGAGAATATGAAAAGGCCTGCATATCTATCACCAAACGTGTCTTTCCCAAAGCATGTGGAAAAAAGCATCACGAAGGGTGCAACACAGCAGGCTAGGTGTAGACTGAATGCATAAACCTGTCCCCAGAGCTCTGAATAGTGCAGTGTTAAGGGATAGTGAAGTGTGAAACAGAGCAAATTTAGAGAAAGAAGAGCTATGTCAGCAGCAGCATCAAAACCTAGAGACTAACATAGCCTTGTTTAAGAGAGATTAGAGGCTGGGAGAGAGGGGAGGGAGAAAGTGTTGGTGCACTATAAGATTATCACACATTTCTAAAGAGGTCTGAAAGATCTGACTTCCTGCTGTGGGGTTCCTGGCATATTGGTGTGAACAAGCATCACACCATCACCTGCAAAGTCTTTAAGTGCAAGTGGTGACACTTCAGCATTCACAGCCTCCCTTAGAAAATCCAAGGGAAGCAAAAGAAAGATGAAAACCATGCAAATCAAAAGGGTGCTGCTCCCATTGTTCATCTTGCTGCTTGGCTAACTGGGAATCCCTTTGAGCAACAGAGAGGTCACATCTCTGTCCGCACCCTAGGGCAGGGCAGCACTGCCACTGTGGAAGCAGCTCCCCGCAAACAAGTCTAATGATAACAGTACAATGATATCACTCTCCTAGGCAGGACACAAGCTGTCACCATGAAAGCGTGCTTTTAGCAGAATATATACCTGCAAGCACAAGTACCACTAGAAGATGATTATACTGTGACATGGCAGCACAGCCCCTTTGATAGTATAGGCAGGACTGAAACCACGCTGGGACTTTATGAGCCCCTGAGAGTGGGTCTGAGTTATCAAAGATAAGAATGGTGCACCTAGACCTTCTCCAGCTAGGA
>JBCJKH010051270.1:0-22952 GCA_039877255.1 Loriculus beryllinus
CCATCATAGAAGGCCACCAAATTGGTCAGGCAGGATTTCCCCTCAGTGAAGCCATGCTGGCTGTCACCAAGCACCTCATTGGTTTTCATATGCCTTAGCACACCTTCCAAGAGAATCTGCTCCAAGATTTTGCCAGGCACAGAGGTGAGACTGACTGGTCTGTAGCTCCCCGGATTGTCTATTTTCCCCTTCTTGAGAATGGTGGTTCTATTTCCCCTTTTCCAGTCATCAAATAAGAGCTGTAGTAATGTACTTAGCTTTTCTGCTTCATAAGCTTCCAAAAAAACGTATTCTCCCCTTGCTTCATCTGCCAGTGTTGGGTTTGTTGTATTTTTTTCCCCTGTGTATTTTACACTCCTTCAAAGCTGCATCCTCTGGCTATTGTCATGTACATTCTTCTTCATTTGCAGCCTGTCAGCCAATGGTGCTCACACTCATGCATGCACCCTCTCTGTGCTTTTATGGGGACAGGAGTTGTCTGAGGCTCTTGTGGCCATTCTGTGGCTGGATAGACTGAACTGCACGGGCAGGATGCTTGGTTCTGTGGGGAAGTTTCACATTGCAGTGTTCAAGTGAGTGAAATTGCCCAAATCATGTTTCCCTCATCTCTGAAGCAGAAAGAGGTTTATGCTTTTGATAACCAGATTGAACTTTTATATCTAGTATCCCAACACTGGTGATGAAGGGGAAAAGAAGTTAGGAAGATCTTTCCTTTTCCATATTTCCCACTACTCCCAGCCTTCCTTATCAGCCTCGATTTTTTGAAAAGCATACTACACCAGTGCATATATGAAATGCAATCACAGCCAATGTCTGGTAAAGCTAATATTGTGTTTAATAACCATGCCCAGAATAGAAACAGCATCTCATCAGGCTGCATAGCTCTCTACTCTGAACACATACACAGAGCTGAGCAAGGCACAGGCTGGTGTTGGTGTCTGCCTTGTTCCTTGTTAGGGGTTGTAGAAGGGACTTGCTTCCCTCTTCACTTTCCATCTCAGTACAGGAGTTCCCTCACACTCACTGTGCTACCAAAGAGCAGCAGCCAGTACCCCTTACATGCTTTCATGTTAGTCCCATCTGCAGGGAGTACTTAATGCTACTGTCAAACAACTACACAAGCAAGTTGTCAAACCAACAACTTCCACCTTTGCAGAAGGATTAGCAGACCTACATTGTATTCCTATACTTACATTCTATTCTGAAGCTTGTATAAATCTATTTTAGCTTATCTTTGGCTTGTGGCTAATCTCCAAAGCAATACTGTGGCAAAAGCCTTCCAGGGTCCAGAGTGCACACTGCCAGCCCTGATGGGTAAGTGGCCACAGCACAAGGACAAAACAAATCCATTCCATTACAGAATAAAATTACAATTCAGTCAGATAGTATCACTGTCCTTCACACCAAAAGAGCTCTTACAAAATAATATAAATGAGAGGATGAAAATAATGAGAGGCTTTGTAGAGCTCTCTCATGAGCCCTGACACCTGGCACGCTCATGTCAGGAAGGCAATAAACACCCTACTCTTTGCATGTCACAGTATCACAACTTCTCTGCATAATTACCACTTGAAAGTTAATAGGACTCCGCTCCCAATGTGATGGCTGTATTTTCTATAGTCACTGCGTGTCCTGCATCCACAGCCGTCATTGGAGACCCAGCTGCGGAAGGCTGCCTCACAAATCAAGTGATTTCCCTGTAGGAAACCCCATTGCACCAACGCCCTGAAGATGATGTATGGTGCAGAGATGAAGAGGTGGTTCTTCCTTCTCACAAGAGTTGTGATGGACAACACCAGTGAAGAACAGGAAAGGATGGGGCAGATAAGTAAACCAAAGCAGCCTAACTAATACAGAATCATGGAGTCATTTAGGTTGGAAACACCTTTAAGATCATCAAGTCCAACCATTAACCCAGCACTGCCAGGTCCACCGCTAAACCATGTCCCTATGCACCAGATCTACACATCTTTTAAATACCTCCAGTGGTGAGGGCCCAACCACTTCCCTGGGCAGCCTGTTCCACTGCTTGACCACCTTTCTGGTGAATAAATGTTTCCTAATATACAGTCTAAACATCCCCTGGTGCAGCTTGACGCAGTTACTTCTTGTCCTGTTCCTTTGGAGAAGAGATCAGCCACCTCCTTGCTCCATCTTTCTCTCCGGTAGTTGCAGAAAGCGATGAGGTCTCTCCTGAGCCTCCTTTTCTCCAGGCTGAGCAACCTCAGCTGCTCCTCATAAGACTTGTTCTCCAGACCCTTCACCAGCTTCATTGCCCTTTTCTGGACCCACCCCAGCACCTCAATGTCTTGTTTTGAGGGGCCCAGAACTGAACACAGTGTTTGAGGTGTGGCCTCACCAGTGCTGAGTACAGGGGAATGATCACTTCCCTAGCCCTGGTAGGGAGCACAGGCACTTGCACATTTTTAGTTTCTCTAAACCACCAATATTTTGGGCCATAGGTACAGTGAAAGCAGAATAAAGAAGTATATGCTACTCAAGGCAGGCCAAATAGCGATCTCTTAATGACCCTTTAATTCAGGCTTAATCGCAAGTGCTGGAAAAAGTGCATTTTGGCCTCATAATTGCTTTTAATATCTTTTTGTGTCCAGATAAATTTAACAAAACACAACAAAACTGTGCAAGAAAAATGCCACCTGAAAAGTGATCACAGCAGTCATCAGATGCAGGAGAAGAACTGACACTGATGAATGTGGTACCACAGCAGTGGATTGGTTTGGTGGAGACCCCTGTGTATTTGCTCCTAGTTAGATGAGTAAATCAGCTGGGAGTGATGCCTGTCACACACTGCTTATGCTCCCTGATCATAGTGGCTTGGGTTGGAGAAGTTTTAGGCTAATCATGATCCATCCAGAAAGCATTTCAACAGTAATATATTAAATCATTCTAGTTTAAACCTTATCATTAGGCTGGGGATTCAGGTCAGTGCAAGCGTCCATCTGCCACAGCAGATAGCCAAAGCTGCTCTGCTAGAACTGATTGTCACCAAATCTGAGAACTGACTATGCATCAAGTATGAGCAGATTGACGTTAGAGTGGTATATCAAGCTTTTCATACATGTATCTTGTGTCACACCTCTTCTAGTCTTTACATTAGGGTTCCCAAAGTTGAACAAACACTGTGAAGCTAGCAATGTATATCAGAAGAGATACCATACACTTTTATCCACCCAAAACTTCTGTCCTGGGCATATTCCTTTGGCTTTGTGCACATGAGTATAGTCAAGTGCAAACTACCTATTCATTTGACTATCATGAGCAATCATACTGGGATATTTCAAAAGCCTTCCTGCTTGTCCTTCATGTCAGGAAACTTCTCCATCTACTTGTAAGAGGTTTGTGGTGCCTTTCTCTTCCTCTTGCCAGTGAGAGTCCCAAAAGTGGCCACAGACTCTGCTTGCTGCTCACAGCCCCAAGCTGCTTCACCTTCTGTAGAAGAAGACAAGGTGAGGTGGGAAAAGGTGAACACTGGACAGACACATTTCTGGTGAATGCGCCCTAAATGTTGAGAGTGGGAAAGGTAATTATTTTATGACAGCTGGTTAGGTGTTTCTATCTGTGCTGTGCCAGATTTTGTCCCCTGCACCCTAGAGCATCCTGCTTCTTGCCTTCATTGCAAGTTTCCAACCAAGCCAGCCTTGGTCCTTAAACCAAACACTTCAAACAAGGTCTAATACTGTTTGCTGCATTCTTTGTCCAAGGAGAGCTGATAAGCTAATAGCAGCACATTGGGAAATCTTTCATTTCCACATTTTCCCTTGCCCATGACTTTGACAATTGTTTTACTTGCCAAAGACTTCCTCCTTCATGTTGTACAGAAATTAAAAAGGTGACTGGAAATATCCAAAAATCATCCAGTAAAAAGAATCAAATTAATTATTAAAAATAAATTGAACTCCCTTTGTGGCTGTTTCTTCTCCAACTGCACTATCAAAAACGAGCTATCAAAGAAAACTATCATTAGTTTTTAATTCAGGATTACTTCAGAGAGCGCCTGTGGTGTGGCGGCTGATGGCTGCCTGACATCCTTCTCATCTCCACTGGCTGCTGACGGGCACAGCAGTGGCAGCTCAGGCTGGAGATGTGCCAGCCACCAGCACCCAGGGCCATGGCACCACCTGCTCACCACAAGTACCCCCTTGCCCTCAGCCTCCGGGGCTGGGGCTCTAGTGTGTGCTAGGAGCAGTGCTCAGGGCTTGGGGAAGCACCGCTGCAAAACGCTGAGATGTTTCCTCTGTATGGTTGGTTAGAGGAGAGGAGGAGGCTATGACAGGAGGGTCCTCACTACATCCATCTTTACCAGGAGCTCCGAAGCCCTCCCAGCACCAGGTCTGTCTACCAGCCCAACAGGATGATGCAGGCAGCTAAACGGTGGGGGTCAAATCTCACTTCCAACTGGGAGCATCTGAACTTGGTGCCCAGAATTTATATGTAGGAATAACTGAGATAAGAGCCTGGCAGCTTGAGCCAGCATCTACAAGACAAGATGTGCACCCACATGCACTGCTTAAATGCTTCATTTCTCCTGCACCTAGGAGGGGCCAGGGGACAAACATCAGAGCAAAACATTACAGACACACTGAGCATCTGCCTGGCAAAAGTTCCTGTGTGCCATGACCATGGTGCCTAACCAGCTGGCCAAGCTTGCATGGGCATTTTTCAGGGTGAAATGCCTGGTGTTAATGGAGGGTGGCTTTGGCACTACACAGAGAAAATCAGTCCCTTGGAGTCAGTCCTGTCTCTGCCCGCACCAGTCCCATGGTGACCCTGGCGAATTCTTGCACCCGTGGTTCTTGCTGACCACATCACACTGCAGACACCAATGGAAACCAGGACTTAAGTAAGTGTACCACTCCATTTTTAGCTGTGATGTAATTGTGATGATTTGGGGGCAATGATTTTTTCTGTCTAGGCAGAGAAAAGCAAGTCTAGGCCCTTTCTGTAGCTTTCCCCAGAAGTCCAAGTGTTTGCCCAGATAAAGCTCTTGTGACTTCTTCCAGTGCATGACTGGGCATCGCTAGCTCCTGGCACCATAGTTCTTGTGCTAATAAGCTGGCAAAGAGCTCCTGATAATTCAAGAAGACTCAACTTTATCTTGGTGCTTTAAAACTTGCCTCAGTCAAAAACCTTGATATGAGCTTAGGTAGTAGGGCTGGGAAGCACCACTAAAGCTGGGGAGCAGCACTCAATTATTTTCTCCACTATTTTCTTCGAAGATGCACATCTGTGGCACCACTATTATTATTATTATGCTCTGATAACACATGTGATATTGTGGATTTCTCTCCAAGAAGATCGAGAGTGTAGTTTATTTTTTTAGGCTGTTAGGTGACCTCAAAAACAAGGTCTATCCACCTTCCCCTGGCTGACACCCTTTATGCTTGCACCTTGCTGGCCTCTTACAGCATCGCTCCAGGAAAAGAACCCAGTTGGACTGCTGCTGGCAGGCAAGGAGTTATTCCAGTGACGTGGCATTGCCCTGCTCATCTTCCAAAATTCAGGAGGGCAAAGCCCTGTGGTGCATCCCTGGCTCCTTGCAGTTGTGACAGTGGGGAGTGCCACCACCCTTCAGGCATTGCCTGGGGGCTGAGCATCTGGGGTGGGTGAATCATAGAATGGTTTGGGTTGGAAAGGACCTTCAAAGGTCATCTAGTCCAATCTCCCTACAATGAGCAGCGACATCTTCAACTACATCAAGTTACCCAGAACCACATCCAGACTGACCTTCAATGTCTCCAGGGATAGCGCATCTACCACCTCTATGGGTAACCTGTGCCAGTGTTTTACCACACTCATTGCAAAGAATTTCTTCCTCATATCCAGCCTGACTCTTCTCTCATATAATTTAAAACCCTTATCCTATTGCAACAGTTTCTACTAAAGGCCTCTCCCTATCTTTCTTAGAGGCCCCTTTTAAGTACTGAAAGGCCACAATAATATCTCCCCAGAGTCTTCTCCAGGCTAAGCAACCCTAAATCTCTCAGCCTTTCCTCATAGGACAGGAGTTCGTCTGGTGGCCCAGCTACATTAAGGGATGGAGGAAGACCCACTTTTGCCTGCTGGTCAGGGAAGCATGAGGGGCTGTCCATTCATCTGTCCTTAGCTCTTTCTTTGCCCAAGAGACCCTCCTCCTCCAGGCACGTGCTAGTTTTGTGCTCCTTACTGATGCAGTTTTGTTGTCACCTCCACAGAAGCTGCCAGCCTGGCCAGCATAAGTCCATTTTTCAGGGGGAAATGTCCCAGATCCACGGTGCCCTCTCCAGGTGACCTTCCCCTGCCCTGCTCCCAGCTGCCCCGTGCAATGCCATTTACAATAGACTATTTCCTTTTGTACCCTTAAGTGAGCTTTTGACTGAGAAAAATAATTTGATGACCAGAAGGGTAAAAGAGAAAATGAGGCAAACCACCTCATGTGAAAGTCCAGCATCCCCACTTTCATCTTGAGAAAAAGGACCTAATGCAGTAAGTGGGTGCCCAGCCCATGCATGGTGGGGCTGGAAGCACATTTTGTTTGTAAGCCTTTTAAATCCACTCCTGCTTTACATACAGCCCAAAAAGGAAGGCTTGTGCTAGCATTTTACCGTGGACATAAACTTTTGTGTTACTTAATAATACTTCATCTTACCAGTACGTGAAGGCTTGATGGCATTTGTACAGGGATTTACTTGTATGTACAATTCTACAGCACTGAATCAGCCCTGGAAAGCCCTACCCAGCCCCACGGTACTTTTCAATTTCAGTGTGTGGTTTTACTGCTTTTACACTGTAGGTCTCCAGTTTTGGAGGCAAATTTGTGGAGCAAATGCAAATTGGGAACCGTGGAGTTGAGACCCCTGGAGGCAGTGACATCTGCCTGTCTTTGATAAGACTTTCTGAGAGTGAAAGTACTTAGAGTGAAATTAAAAGCTTTGATCCATCTTTTTGTTTCATTATTATTTCATGTCTAAGGCCTTTACATGTGCCTTTCAACTCCTATTAGGCTGCAGTGTTTAGTTACTGCTCCAGCACTACATGGGCAGGGCAAGAGCTGGAGGCTACCCGGCATGTGATGTGCATTGCTGGGATCCATCTCATGGCTCCAGTCTAAGCCCAGTTAAATGAAAGCAGTCACAAACATATGCAGAGCAGCACTGCCTCAAAACCAAGTCTGCCTCTGGCCCCAGCATATTAGGTAACCATGTGCAAGGCAGCCCTGTGGCAGAAGAGTCCTCTGTTGTGCTTGGGTAGCCAGGCTGGTTGTCATTATCCTCCAGTTCCTTGTAAGGGCTTTTCCAAAGGCTTATAGCAAGAGCCAGAAATGCCTCTTAAACAGACTAAGGGATCTGATAGATGCTGGTTTGTAAAGGTGAGTTCAAGCTTCATCTTTGCCCTGCACCAGAGGTCTTGAACAGTTTCCTTGTTGCACCTCTGTTTCCATAGCACTTCCATCCCAGCAGAGTTTCAGCTCTTCCTAAGCTGCTTGGAGACCCTGAAAGAAATTTCACTGAGAGGACCAAAAAAAAAAAAAAAAGAAAAAAAACCAAACCCAAGAAACATGTAGAAATACTATGTGAAAAGTCTTTGGAATCAGCCACTTCCATCAGGCTGGAATCTCTCACACCTGGGCAGGGTCAGACAAAAGAGCCTTGCCACTGCATATCGGTAACAGGGCTTGGTCAAAACCATATCTGGGCAAAACGTTCCCAAGAGTGATGGTGATGGAGCTACCACCACATCTGTCAATGGCCAGGAGGAAGAAGGGTTGTGTTAGGGCCTCCTTTCCCCTCCTAGCTTGACACTTCTGCTTATTCTTTCAAAGCCTAATGGGAGTGTCAATTTGTAGGAAAAGAATGGGCTGAGCAAGTAAACCAGAGAACCAGGACCTTTCCAAGGTCAGCATTACATTTAGGTCTTAGGTAGCAACCAAAGCCATGTTCTCCCATAAACTTGTTGGGAGCTCTTCCGAAGTGTATTCAAAGCATCAGTTAGAAATCATTAAACAGTCTTTAGTCTAGCCACGAGCTAAGGGAAGCTGGCTAAAACCAAGAAGCCATCACAGGTAAAGTACAAATATCAGTGTAAGCAAATCTTTGGGGTGGCTTAGAAGAGCTTAGCAGCATCAGCTGGTAAGAATCATACTGATGTTTCCTAACGAAGCTCTGCTTTTGTGGCTACCACGCAGCACAAACAGAGTTGAATCTTCAGGTGGCAACAGGGATGTGCAGCAGCAGTTGTCACCCATCAGGTGTTTGGTCCTGTGACAAGGAACCTCTCAAACCACAGTGAAGCCAGGTATTTAGTTTCCTTCAGCAAGTTTGCAGCTAGAAATGATGCACCATCGACCTCCACCATGCTGGAAGAATGGAATAATGCTGCAATGACCCAGGTAGCACCCCCAGATGCAGTGAACTATGTGGGTTTTCTTTCTGAAATCATGAAGTAAGCAAGGAAGGATGCAGCACACGGTCAGTGGCTCAATGCACTTTTTTTTTCTTTTATGGTGTAACGTCAAACCATTAGGAAATTTCTGACTTCTGTAAGTTCACTTTAAACAATAACGTGATTTCATTTTTCTCAAGGTGCTGCTTTGTGAATGTATTTCTAATGCCACCCCCTCTTAATTCTCCTTGGCTTTCTAACTGAGACAAAGCAACAATATTTCCATGGCCAAACAAAGCAGAAGTGGCCCCCAAAACCAAAAGAAGACAACTGGGAAGGGCCGCTGTGAAAAGACAAGAAAGCCCATTGATGTGAAGTATGCTCATGTCAATGTCCAGTAATGGCATGACCATTTCTTTTTCAGCAGCTACAACTTAAACCACAACCCTGGGTTTCAATAACATAGAGCAAGCACATTGGCAGAGGGACAAAGATGTCCTGAATGACAGGGAAAGAGGGGATCTGGGTTTTATTAAAAAGCTCTTAACTTCTCTGGTACTTTAGAGGGTGCCTGTGCTTGGCTACCAAGGAAGGAGGGCTCACCAGTGCCTGTCACTCACAGGTTTGGAGATTTGCTCATCTGTGTGCAAGGACATAAAATTCCCTTCCAGAGGCTGCATGGGTCGGTCTCTCACTCTCCCTTGTGCTGCTGCAGCAAACCTCCCCACTTTGGAAAATGAGGCGTGCATGTAGCAGGGAACAGATGTCATTTTTAAAGAGATATTGGGCTCACTCCTGAAATTATTGTTTCAAGCCTCCTCAAACGGAAAATAATGAACCTAGCACCAGCCTGATTTTCAGGGCAGTGCTTTAGCCATGGCTCTTTCTCGGCACCCTGGGCTCTCCTTACTTTTCCCTCGGCTCCCTGAGAGGGAGGTAAGCGTGCAGGAGTTGAAGAGCACAATGAGTGAGCCAGACCACCTGCTCTCTGGGCCAGCCCACCTCCCCAGCGGGCGATGGAGAGCTGCAATCACAGGAGCACTTCTGCTCTGCAGTCTAGCCACAACCATGGTGGGGGGCAGGAGTACACATGATCAACGGAATAGCGCCGTTCCCACATGGAATGGACAAAGCACAGCCACAGAGATGTTCACGGTGAAGTCTGCATCTCAGCAATGGGAAGATGGCTTTGTCAACGGCAACTGGCCTCCCGGTCAGCTGTGCTTCCAGCATGAATATTGAGGGGAAAGGCTATTTACTGCTGCATATCAAGCCCAAAGATGAAATACAAAAGTGAACTGAAATTTCTGTAGTAACTGCTTAATGAGCGAGGCTGATAATCAAAGGTTGGGGTGTAGCATTTTGGCTGTATTTAAACAGCACTGAGATCATCTGCAAGCCGCCAGTACAAATGCAAACAACTTCAAAGAGCAATGGCATCTTTCCTCTTTTCCCTCTCTCCCTGGCTAGAATCTCTGTATGTCTGTGTACGGTTTGTAGCTTTCTTTTTTTTCTATCATCATGCTAATTTTATTTTTTGTTTGCTTTTTTAACAGAGAAAAAAACCCCAACAACCCACCCTTTTGCTTTAATGATATTCACCATGGTGAACTTAAAAGTGGCTTAAAGAAGCAGAGTCTGGCATTTTCTGTTTGCAACAGTCAGTCACTAGTGACTGATCTCAGAAGCCAGGCTTCATTTTCGAAGCAAAATAAACTGCAGTTGGCAAAACCTGATTAAAGTGAGTGGAGTTTTATCTGATGTGGCTGTTGCTGCTCATTTCAGTGTAATGTCTCCCTTTTCAACTACAGAGGACCTGCAGAACACAGAACAAAAAGTTATGCATCACATTATAACACTATTCTAAAACTTTAAGTGTTCCTAATAGGCCATCAAACTGCTAAGAAACCAGCATGCCATGGGTACGTTGTTGGCACATAGCATAAACTCCTCATACAGGTGTTGTAAAGTTTGTGCTGTCACCCTTACAGAGGTCTACCTCAAGAGATGCTGCTAGTTAGACTTACACTACCATTAAATTAAAATTGCTGTCACAAATCATGAACTAAATATAAAAACAGTGGAGGGACCTTGACTTTGCTTAGTGATTTGGGGGCTTTTAGGGAGGAGTGGATCCACTGTGGTTTCTCTCTCTAAAAGTATGAAGCCCGAAAACATCTGGGACCCTGACACAAACAAGACATGCCACTGTTCCTCATTCTGCTCGCTGGGAAGGGCTGATATCACTCCACAACAGAGAGGAGTTCCATTTCCTCTCATTTCTGAGGAAGGGGAGCCAGTGAGAGAAGGAAGAGTAGGTGAAATTACATTTGAAGAGGTGCAAATCTAAAACTGACAGTCCTGGATACAATACATTTCATTCAAATGGCTAATTGCAGAGTAGCTCCTCTGCATGATAGCTAATGGCATGTGAAAAGGTCCTACACACAAAAACCAGTCTGACATGTTAAAATAAAGAGCTCTGAAGCTGTGAAGTCTGGCGTAGCTGTAAAAATAACTTTTGCTTTGGGAGGGGAGGCTGGGAACCCTGCAGCTCCTGATTCTTTTCAAAGACAATGCCTGGTACCGCAGAGAGGAACACGGAGGCTGTGGCTCCTACAAATCTCCACCAAAACCTTAATTTAAATTACTGTTGAAGATCAAAGGCTAGCATAAGCCTACACTCCCTTGCAACCGCATTAATTATTAAGGCAACATGCAGAGCTCTGTAATTGGCTCCTGTCTGTTAGAACAGTGCTGAGTTTATAAGTTTGGGTGGTGGCACAAGGAGGAGGAGGATGATTACATACGATTTCTGGGTTTGCTGGTGTGGGGGAGAGGTCTCTTCTAAAATTGGAAGCTATGTGAAGAAAAATCAGGATGCCCTTCCCATAGCAGATGCCAGGAGAGAGGAGGGAGCAGCCTAGCTGCAGGCAAAGCAAGGAAGCTCCTTCTGCTAACTGCAGCCCAAAATTAAATGGTGATGCTGCCAGAAAGTGAAGACGAGGCAACACTTCTGCCCCCTTGGACAACCAAACTTATAATACCCTTTCCCCCTACCCCTAGAAAAAAACCCCTCAACCCAGCTTCTGCTTTGCATAAGCATTAGCCACTGTGGAAGTTTTTATGCAGCTGTAACGTTGTCTTGCTTTCATTTGGTTCATCCTATCGGGAAGTTCTGTGCTTCCCCTGGCCAGAAACCAGGCAACTCCTTTGAGTGACTTCACTACATTTGCAAACACCTTTACAAAATGGACCCACCACACATTTGACGAGCACCTCCACAGTCTGAAACCAATGCTCATGGGTCTGTCAGTGGATCTGCTACAGACAACTTTTAGCCCTCCATCCACAGGAAGGTCCTCTCCAGTAACCCACCCTAAGTAAAGACCACACTGCTGACAACATGCACAAAGGACATAACAAACACATGTAGACAGCTTGGCTGATGTACAGCACTATGTTACCCTGTGATAACTTTTTTCCGCCTTGGAGCCCCAGGCTTGCTGCCGAGCTGACTCAGCCCATCTCAGTTTGGGCCAGGCCCACTGCAGTGTTTAAATATTAGTGAAAACTTCAACAACGCAACCCACAAGAGATGCAACAGGGAAAAGGAGAGATCTGAGGTACCACCAACATCTCTGCACACAGATCCAGAGAAGAACAGGGCAGGAAATTATTTCAACAGGTTGCAAGCCAAGAAAGGGAGAGGACAAAGTGCCATCTTCCAGGAAGTAGGAAAGCAGAAAGCACTGTAGTCATTCTGGCATTGTTTAAATCTGAAAATTGAAGACAGCGGTGGAGAAACCAGCACTGGTCACTCTTCCCCCTCAGCCAGAGTCTGGCCATGGAAGGGGTCACAGCATTTGTCCCTGGGGAGGACATGCTGTGTCCCCTCAGCAGCAGATATCACCACGATGACAATGACATTAAATTGTCAATCAAGTTTAATGCATCATAAAGAAGTAAAACTACATTGGCATATTTAAGACAAACACTTTTTTTTCTATGCACACTATCCACTGGACAGTCCCCTTTCCAAAATAACTACTTTTAACAGTCCAAGACGTTCTTCAGAAATTCTTCACATATGCAACCTTCCACGCTTTTCCTTGTTTTATTGGTCTGAGAAGGAAAAAAAATCATTAAACCTGAAAACATTTACATTGCAAGCCATGTTAGAATGCATAATTGGCATACAATAACCAATGTATAACAATTGTGTTTTACTTAGTTCATTTTGTTCATCAATAAAAGAATATAAAAATCTTGTTCAACTGAGTGTTGTGTATTAAAATAGATTTGTATAGTACTGCACAGTTTCTCCCGGAGTTGTGAAAATGGTTGAAGGGACCATGTGCTGCCTAGTGATGGGCGACGGAAAAAGCCAGTCCCTCGTGTGGTTTGTGTTTTATTAAAACAAAGAATATAAAGATATTCGGCACCATGTGATATGCTGATGTGAGAGACTAGCCTAGTGTCGTGCTCTGGTGGCTTCTTGCTTCCCTTAAGTACCTGTTGTGCTAATTGATGGAGAACTCATGAGCGACAGAGACGATGGCATCTGGTGAGTGGTGTCATGTTGAGAAAACCCGGGGTGCCCATCTCTACCTTCCCAGGCACGCCACGGGTGATGGGGTGTCTGGGGCCTATGGGGGGGCCAGGCGGACCCTTGCAGTATCAGGAAGACAAGCTAGTGAAACAAACAGGCGCACTGGGGGTTTCTCAGGCTAATGCTAAACATTTCCCAAATGTTCTAAACTCCAACGAAATATTAAAAAGGAACCAAGTTTCCGAAAAAAAAAAAACAACCCAGCAAACCCTTTAAATTTTCCGTGTCCTGTCCCTCCCGCAGAACTCTTGATATTATCCAGTACAAGAAACAACCCCTTGAGGCAGGGTTCTTTTTTTTTTTTTTCCTGTAACGCTTCAGCAGATATTTCTGCAAGGGAAAAAAAAAAAAAAAATCAAAGAAAAAAGAGAGAAAAATTCTAAGACTAAAAAAAAAAATCACTTTACATATTTTTAACAATAAAAATGCAGTACAAAAATGTAAAGTTATTTTTTTGGCATATTATCTGTACTTGCAAGAAACAAAAACCAGACTATTTATTTGCTTTTTTCCTTTAAAAAAATTCCCAAATTAACAAAAAAGAAAAACCCCAAAATAATCTCTTCAAAAAACTAAACCCAACCTGCCAAAGATATCCACTATTATGGTTTATGCTAAATCTTGCACAAAAACTCCATGAGAAAAATACACCAATACCAAAATAAGTAAAAAGGACCAGCAAAAAAGTAAGGAGTTTTACAGTCATACTTTTTTAAATACTTCAGAACGCATATACAGAAGCATCAGCATGAAAATACTTCAATATTTTACTAGAAACGCTAACTTCATACAGTTTCTTTATTTAAATATCTGCAATTCTCAACTCTAATAATACTGAAAAAAAAGGATCTTTTGTTTCGAAGGCTCCGTGAGCATCTGTGAAGCCGTTCTCATCCACATGGCCCCATCTCCAGATCATCTGAATCAATGGGGCCAACTTTGCTCCTCTCATAAGAATCCATCTTGAGTCCTAAGTAGCTCAGTTTCTGGTTATCTCATCAATTTCCCTCCCACACATAGCTCTCAGCCCAACTACTTCTCTACTAGCTCACTAACTCTTTGCATTGAAAATTTTCCCCTTAAAGCAGAACAGGAAACCTGTCTGCCCCCCACAAAAGGATATCCCATTTCCTATCGGCCATTCTTTTCCCGTTCATCCTCAGTCGTAAATACCTTAAGGCCAACATAACAACAAAAATCTCATAAGCACTGAAGGTCTCGGCAAATACAAAACCGCAGCACAACCCACTCTGTGGGAACCTGCTGCCACAGTGACTTACAAACTGGGCTGATTGGTCTGGAAGTTTCTATTTTGCATATCAAAACTGAGATTGTTCCTTCTCTCCCCTTTGTTTCAGTTTAATATGCACATGTGTATAAAGTTTTTTCTTCCCCCTTCTTTTGCTCTCTGGCAGCCGGCTCTGTCAGTTGTTACCCTGTGATTGCTGCAAGGCTTTGTGCATGGCAGCGGAGGCAGGGGAGGGTTTGATCCAGGGGACAGTTAGCAGGGAGGAGGTGGTGGTGGTCGTCATGGTAACCTGAATCATCTGCTCATTTTGTATCAGTCTAATGAGGGTTTTGAGACGTTCCAGTGATGACTGAGTCCCTTTCTGCTGGGCCAACAGGCTGGTTTTTAGCTCTAAGCATTTCTGTCAAATAAAGAGAAGGGGAGAGAGAAGGAAAGACTGAGAATACATTCAAATTGGTGTCAAACATCTCTCCAAACATCCTTTTTTGTCTTGAGTGCACGTCCTCCGCAAATGAAGCATATTCTCCTTTGGGGATAGCAAAACCACAGCTTAACGAATGGAGTAATCACCAGTGCTGCATACACTGCAGAAACTGTCTAAGGTAACGATACATGTCCCAGTACAAGTGCATTCAGAGGATGTTTCTGATCTCAACCTGCAGACAGCCTGGCAGAAATGCCTTCTGCACTCCAAATTGATTACTGCCACAGGATTGTAATGGCTGTATTACTGAGAAGTGCCAAAAGCAACAGTGAGTTCTCTAAATCTTACCAAAAGGCACTGAGAAGCGCTTGGGGGATAAACCTCACCATGATGCATTTCTTACATGCCACACATTTTAGAGAGTCAGTACTGTGAAGCTAAGATGATCTCTCTGAAGATAATGTCAATATCTTTCTGGCAGAAAATTTGATCTAAGACAACTACTGTTATACCACTGCAGTCACAAGAAAGGCTTTTCCTATGGGGTGGCCAAACTGCACCCCACAATCACTGAAAACATTTCATACAAACCTACATGGAAACGAGCATGAGATCAAGAGCCAAACAAAGGATTCCCAAATCTCCCTCTTCTCCATGAAGGCATAAGAAAGAATCAGTAATTCTCCTTTCCCTCCCCAACCACATTGCTAGAGCTAACATCCCATTCTCTACACTGTCAACTGGCCTGTGAGGGACTACATGAGAGAACAAACCCCTGAGCCTGTCAGCCAGATGGAAGAGGATGTCAGCCTCTAGTAACTGAAACCTCCTGTTTTCTTCCTCTCAGATGGCCCAGGGGTCTTGCAAAACTTGCTCTTCTTTGGCTGTGGTCTAGACTGCTTGGGTCAGGGGGGTTCTCTAGTCCTGGGGAAGCAGGAAATGCTGATCTGAAAGTCAAGCTGTTTGAAAAGGCAACCATGTGGAGCTGCTCAGAGGTTGGTTTAGAAACATGAAATCTCAGGTGAAGGATAAATCATGTTCTGTTTTTATCAAATAACACCATTCCAACTGTGGTGTATATGACCGTGTTCTCTGTAATGTAAATCTCTGTTAAGGTAAATATCAGAAATGAAATTGGTCTGTGCCAGAACAACTTTAATTGTTTTTCTCCTTTCAAGTGGATGTATCTCCAATAAATACAATCATTGGCTGATAATTACAATTCAAATAAGACAGTGCTACCCACTGAAAGAACAGGTAGAAACTACCTGATTTTGACAGCCTTGACATGGACCTGATAACTGACTGCATCCTCAAATGCTTCTCTTTTTCCAAACGTCTCATCCCACTGCACTCTCCTACATACTAAAGATATTCCATACCCCAGAGTCACTTCTTCATACATACGTGTGCTTCCACGAGCGCTGATGGTGGCTATACCCACTTCCCCACTGTGATGTCTTTTAATAAGTCGTTGCTTTTTCTTCCACTCTATTTTAAATGTAATAAATATTTTAACATGCCTCCTCTGGATAACTGCAATGGTAAAACAAGTAGTGACCAGTTACTCCTGCAGCTGCCACTTTGATTTTTCCAGGGTAAGAAAGTTTCAAATAATTTATTAAGCTTCCCCTTATGAGTGGCCCTGAGGTGAGATTGCCCCAGATAAGTTCCTTCAGCCGTGGAGGATAGGAATTACGGCTTTTCATTCATTACTGCCAGAGACTGGTCCTCATAGCATGGTATAGTGTGGGAGACATCTCCAGCCAACATTTAGCTTTGAAAGGAGTTCACGGAGAAAATGATTGTGAATCCATTTCCAGTCATGGAGTGGCTGTTACAACATTCAGCCCCCAAGTCAAATAAAGATGGTTATTTCCACCTAAGCTCAAGAGTTTTGAGCTAATAGACATGCAGGCACCACTGGAGGACACAGTTCTGACTAAACTTTCCACCTGAAGAATGGAAATGCCTTAAAGTCAATGGGTAGATAAGAGCTGTGTATGGCACTACAAAGAGAGCATCCATGGCTATTTTGGGAGGGGGAGAAGGAGAAGGGATTGTGTGCAACAGGAATTCAGGCGATTTCTCCTCCTCAGCCTGCCAAAGCAGCTTGCCTTTGTGCATAAAGGAAATCTCCATAATTTTCCTCATAGAGAAACACATTCATGCTTGAACATCTATAGCTTGGGAGCATAAATCATTTTCTATCCACAAAATACCAGTTTTTCAGACATAAATGGTTTGTAAACATCTCTGCAGGATACTCTGTGTCCTCAGTCAGGTGTCCTACCTTCACTGCATTGTTGAGAAGTCGATCTTTTTCTTCTAACTGTCTATGCTCATTCTTCAGCTCACTGCTTCTCTTTAATAACTTTCGTTTCTCTTCTTCTTTGACTGTGGAACAATAAGATTAAGGATGCAGAAGTTAAGAAAAGGACACATGGCAAAATTGTGTTCTTGACAGAAGAAAACAGAAAGATACATTTTGAATAGTGAGTTTCAGGTCTCATTAGCCTTTTGTCATCAGATACAGCCAAATAAATCTGGAGTTTCTGCTTGCACACAGAACAACCCAAAAGCTATAGTGCACCTTTGAGATGAATTAATCATATGTGTTGCAGAGGTCTCCAAGAAAAAGGTGAATGGTATTTAAGAACAGCTCAATCACCTGGAATAGCAACAGTTAGTGACCCTGGCTGAAAAACACAATCATAACGGTACCAGATCTCTGCAAAGTTTCTTACAAATATGATCTAATGCCCCAAACAGTCTATTATAGGACTGCAACAGGGAACTAAAAAAGACTAATGGTCAATGCACAGATATCATACAACATCTGACACTAATGATTGCAATTCCAAATAATACTGAAACAATTAAGAACTAACATTCCTGTGGTCTCAGAGACATTAGTCTGGCATCATACTACATACCCTATTACATGGCTCTGCCTAGCCTGACTGTGTCTCTCTACCTCCCAGCCTGAAATAATTCTGCCTCAAAACCCCATTTCTAGGCCTGTTCTTAGGAAGGCACCACTTTGATAATAGGCTCCTCCACAGAGTGGAGGTCCTGAGGGATCTCCGCTCAGCTTCCTTAAAGACAGAAGTTAGCCCACCATGGAGGGAAGGGGAGAGAAAGTGACTTTCTATTCCCAGGCTTACTAATGCCATCCACCTGGTAGTATTACAACACTATAATATTAGTGCTATGAAGGACCCAAAAGGCAGTGCATGTCACAAGTAGGGAACCCCTTGTCAATACCTACGTTAATCCCTACCTGTTTTATGAGCAACATAAGAGTGAACAATAGCCAGAGTTCCAGTCCATGGCACATTGTCATCTTTCTTTAACACCTATAAACCCAGGAAACAATAAAAAGTTAGGACTCCACAAAGACACACATTAATGCTTTTCTTCCTCCAGCCTCACAGCTCTGCAGGACCAGATCTAGGGTCCTTGTCTCAGAATCTGCAAGCTGAAAAGTAAAGAGAGAATACTTTGAGTAGCCTTCTCCATTGGGACTTACTCCTTTACACATCACTATAAACACTACCTAACAGTGGTAAAAGTGGGTTACAAATCCTCTGTTTCTTCTTGCCATGGCCAGAAGACATCCTTCAGCCCCTGACATGCAGATATCTACACTGTCAGGAGTGTGGTCTGCTCAGAATGGTCAGTATGAAAACACGATTGTATGGATCTAATCCTGGGCTGCTCTGATCTCTACAACAGCATACAAGAACTTCCCCTTGACATTTTCAAATGAACATAAATTATCTCAATGCTAAACTCTAAGGCACAAAATCTAAGCCTCCATTCTACAATTTAGTGACACTTTTTTAGTAATCATTGTCCTGTTCATGCAGTCAACATCATTCATAGCAAATAGATAAACTAGTATTTCTGACATGCTGATCAACAGTTGTGCGTAAAAACCACGGCTTTCAGATCCACTGGTGAACAATGTATCCTTCTGATGCTTTCTCCCTCATCTATAAAATTTTCATTACTTGTCTGGCAACACTACATGCTGGTGGGTTTATTGTAAAGAAGGGGGAAAAAAGAAATGAAGAGACATTTTAAGAGGACAAATCTCAGAAGATGTGATTACAGGGAGGCTAAGGCACTCTGTATGTTCTAACTCTAGGACAATGAAAATACCAGAAACAAATGCTGCAAACTGTACTAAAAGCCTCTTGGTATTACTTTAGCTAAGGCAGCCCCCTAAGCTGTGACTGCAGGTTAGATTAGTTTAGTGGTACACAAATTTGAGGTTTCTGTCACTTGCCTTTCTCTGGGTTCTATGCTCCATGTAGCTTACCTTCTGTTGGCACTTTGGACAGACCCAAACCCCCTTGGGGGCAGTTTTGAGGGGTGGGTCCAAGCAGTTGAGGTGATATGCTCTGGGACACGTGCCACAGGGCTGCAAGTTAACACCACGCTTGCAAGCAGTGCAGTGTTCATCATGATGGATTTCATTCTGCAAGAGAAGAAAATGGATGGCTTTGGTAAAATCAGTGCATTGGCAACTCCTCTCTATGGAGTATTCAAGGCCTCTATTGAAACAGACAAGTTCATTCAAACACAAAATCTAATTGTCTGGCCTCTATAGAAGACAGAAATAATGGTGTAGGAACAAACAAACAAAGGAGCCAGAAGCAAGTTGCATAAATTGAAACAGTGAAATAAAACCCAAGTAATCAAACAAACACAAGAGGGAGTTGACTAATAGAGCCACTTTGTGAGAGAGGAATTATTTTATTTATTTGTGATAATGTGTCACTCCAACACATGTATCATCTTGCACAGCTCTATTCTGAAGTGTAGGTCAAAGTCAGTATGTGGATCACTTGTCCTTCAAGTCCAAACAAGAAAGAAACAAGGAAGAAAAAGTTTTTTGGGAAAAAGCACAGCTCCATGTTTTAAGCCCATTGCTCAAAGAGCAGCTAGGAAAAAGGTATGCTCAGCTTTCTGCCATGTAACCTCTTTTATGAACCCCTGTATAGGGCTCCACCGTCCCTCTATTCTCGCTGGCACTAATTGTTCTCTGTACAGACTTGCTTTGACACCCTTTTTCCAACAAGAATGAGTACTACTTTGTCTAAAGAGATATAGAAAATGAACAAAAACTCATCAACAAAGTTACAATGTCATGTAGTAAATTGTCATGCTAATCTGGTGGCAACATTAATTACTCTGCCTAATTAAGTGCATTTTAATAAAGGAGATACTGATTTTGAAACTCTCATGGCTTGTGAATCAGAAAAACTCCTACATTTTCCTAGTGCTTTTCCAGGAAGGAGAATAATAATTTTGTATCTTAGTTAATTCCAAAAGCATAATTTTGTTTTTAGGGATATTAATTATAATGTGTCCTCATAGTTTTAGGCAGGCTTATATCTTGAATTCTAACTCAGTCCCATCAAAAAATCACTCTTTAGAAATTCCCTGCTCCAAAAGTCTTAATTTTAACCTCAGTGTAAAGAGAGTTAATCTATACAAATTAGAATGGTCAATAATTTTTCTTAAAATTTTCATTAAACCCACAAATCTGGACTAGCAATTTCTCAATCAGGGGATTCAACAAAGGGATTAAACTGAAGCCATTTTTTGCATATGAAAGCCCAAGAATTCATCTCTTTGAAATTCTAACTTCGGGGCTCAAAGATTTAGTTATGTAGGAAATGTTTCACACAAGCAGTATGACAGGCAAAGAGAATACTGCAATTTTATACCTTGATAGAGACTAAAATAATCAGAAACAAGCACTGAATTACACAGTGATGAGAAAGACACTGGTAGTACACAAATTTTGCTACACATACCTTCCAGAATGCATCCTCATTTGCTAGCATGTGAAAAAAGGGCAAAGAACAGATTAGCAGGAAATACGTTACTGCAGTGAATGCTAGTTCTCAGCTATGGGAGTAATTTCATTAAAGCGGTGACACAAGAGATCAGGACATTGCTAAAATTAATGTGGGCAGGATAGAATGCAACAGCAAGTAGTGGAACTAGCATCTGAGATTTTAAAATGTACATTGCAGGCATCCCACGATGTTAAAATGCCATAATATGAGAAGGACACTGTTTCAAATTTTCAGAAATGTTCACACCGAGCTCCTCTCCACCTGCCAGTAGTCAAAAAATCTTTCTTAAGGACTTCAGCCTGCCTGCTGGGTGATGAACAGTCTGGCCCTGAACCAGCAAGGCACTTAAGTGGATGCTTAACTTGGAGTATGAAATTGGTGCCGCTGACTTACTGTTAATCACATGTTTAAATGTTCAGCTGATTCATGGCCAAAATAGTCAGCTATCTGTGGGAGTCAGCTTTGTGTTATCATCAGCTCTTTATCATCAAACTCCTCCCACCCAAAATGCCAAGATTTCCTGACCTTTTGCTGAACTGAGCCTGCAGTGATTGCATTCACAGCCTGATATGAACAAGAACCATTGGAGCTTACTGGAAAGCAGACCAAGCCTTTCATAAAAATATTTGTGAAATTCATTACACTTTGGTCCAAAAATAAAAAGCCAGGAAATTTTAACAGCTTTATGAAAACTGCAGAGTGGGTTGTAATTTTTGCTGCTGATTTGTAAGAGTCTGGTGCACACTGTGCCGGTGCCAAACAGCTGATGGAGAGGCCTTTTTCTTTGGATTAAAGTGGAAACAACCAAACTGGTATTTCTGTCCTTCAGCTCCCTCTGATCACAATGTCCCAGTGTGATCCCTCATATACGGACCAACTTGTGAATTGCTTTCTGCTGTTACATATTCATTTTGTACACTGATGTATGCATACACATGAAGATGCAGTGCTGCCACTCAAGCACAGAGCACAAGAACAGGGTAAGCACAGAGTAAATATTTCTACTCCAGAAGTATCCTTCCAGATACTAGCAGTTTATGGGCTTCCCTGACCTGGAGTTTGCATCTTTAGTCTTACATTTAACAGCCTTAGACAGATGGGATTTTTTCTGCCATAAATTTGGCTATTTGCCAAGTAATGGTAGCATCCATTGGCAATGGATTCCATAAATAATCACAGACTTGAAGATGTCACTTCATATACACAAATACACGCACAGAGATCCACTGTGATATGACACCACGATTACTCAGGGAATATAAATGTTATTCAGATACACTAAGGCTCGATAATTGTAGAGTCTTTTCTATAACTGACACGTCAGAACATGTGACCTCATTTCAGGTAAGACATTTTCAGATAAATGAATCCTGATTAATTGACATTTTGATCAAAATTTACAAGAATAGTTCTCTTCTGCACTTCTGGAAATTACAGCTGTTTCCTGCACTTTTCAGGATTTTTTTTAGTTTGCTTAATTCTCTTTTCAGCTCACTTTAAAAAAAAAACCAAACAAAACCAGTTTAAACATTTTAAAATACATCCATTTCTGCCTTCTATTTGCTGAAAAAAAGCCCCGAACACAGTTGTTTTAAAGGAGTGTTTTATAAGAGAAGTGGAAATCAGCTCTGCAATAAAGGGGGACAACTATATCACTGCAGTGCCAAGCTATCTGGACAGCATCTGTGTTCAGTTCAGATCTTGCACAACATCTACCACAGTGATGCCTGGTGCACATAGCTAACAAACCTCTACAGAGGTGGGGAGTTCTACTGTAAAGAAGTCCAGCTTAAAATTGTCAGAACATGCAGAATCCCAATACAGATACAGGATGCTGGGAAAAAAAATCCAAAGATACAGGACTTGAACAGGGATTAATCATTTAAGAGAGAGAGTGCTGATTTCCAAGTGGCTCTGAGACAGCCGCTTCAATGGAGCTCTATCACTTGCCTACTTCCTTGCAAAGAAAATGGGAAATGTGGCAGAAAGAAGGTCAGAGATACCTAGCTCTAACTTAAATGAAATCCACTGAGGGGCTAACAACCCAGCTTGCTAACACTGCCATTCTTTTGTGTTTTTTCCCATGTGTTTACATGGGAAAAACAAGTGCAATGATGAGACAAATAATAAAATGTAATTTTAATTTTGAAGATAAAACTGAGCCTGGAATAATGTTCTTTCCACTGGGGCTCACACAACCATGGGCTCCTGCTAAGAGGCATGTCATCATAGCTGTTTACTGTGTAATAACCTCTCTTGTCCTCTGAGACCCTATGCATTAGAGACATATGGTAAGTAGGCCAATTGTCTGCATCTAGCACATGAAGATTTGAAGGTAGAGAGAAGCACCGCTGAGTTTCAGTTGGTTATCCTGTGGTGCAGAAATTCAAGGCAAGGCCAAAAAGATGAATC
>JBCJKH010051270.1:32167-43038 GCA_039877255.1 Loriculus beryllinus
GCTGCTTAACACCAAGCATGGCATCTTGCATGCTGGGCATATCCTTTACATTCAAAAAGTTTGTCCCAGGAAAATGGCGGGAAGAAAACCTTTGTGAGAAGCAGTTTTTAATTTGCTCAAAATCTCATAATACAAATGCCAGATTTTCTCTATCTTACACATTACTCTGTGGAACTCCAGAGATGATAGGTGATTAACCTACTTAAAAAATGAAAGGCCATCCCACATGGGAAAAGAGGAGAGAACATGCTTACTACAGAAGATAAGGATAAACATCTTTGAACGTTACTGATTCTTGAACCAGATCAGTGCTGGTCAGAGCCTTTGCAGACTTTTTGCTTCGCTATTGTCCTCCAGTTGCTAACATCTTCTAAAGGACCACGATGACTGAGTAAGCCCAAATGCCTCCTTATGCTGAACTTGTGGTGCTGGCTGCAGAACCAGTTCTCATGCCACTTGAGCTGTGCAATGGCATGGGACACAGAGCAAGTAAGATCACTCATTATTTTGAGGCTGAGAGCACAATTGTGCATAGATAACATTTCACCTGATCTTTCACTGCCCTTCAGAGGACAGAATCACCAGTTCTCTTGGCTGTAGAACAACCAACAGAAAAGATTTCACTCAAAAATGGAACTGTAAAACAACATAATCCATCTTACCTTCCAAATGTTCTGTTGTAACCAGTCCTAATGCTACCATGAAGGCAATTTTCTAAAGAAAAAATAAACAGGGGTTAGATTTTCTACTACAACAATCATGAATGAAGTAAGTAAATAAATAAATCAGCATTGACAAGATAAACCCAGTAAAGGCCTTTTAGAAATGTGTCTTATTTAAATGCATTGTAATATGAAGAACTTTGACTGAAGATTTGCTTCAAATATGCCTGACCAGTTACAGCCTACTTGTATGGCTATCTGAACTTTAGCAGTTCAGACACTTATGAAGCAAATGCTGTATGACTACTGATTTTATACAGCGCATGATCAAAATTCAGTCAATTCAATCAATTCAATTTCATGCAGCCGCATGCTTTGTTACTCCACTGTTTAGAGAAATAATTGTGTATTATTATTACTCTCTGAAAATGGCACTGCTTTTATTGGATGTGAGCAAGCTGCATGAAGTAAAACAAGACACGATACACTTCCACTGAACTTTATATCACTGAACAAAGCATCTGAAGTGTATTGAAAGTCCCTTCCCCCAAAAAAACTTTCAGAAATTTCTCTTCCCAATTTACAAAAAGGATATTATGTGCATGAATCATGAAGAGGTACACTGGTACACTGATCCAATATTTTCCCTCAATGGGAAGTGAACAAACATCTCCTGCTGCACTGATGAACTCATTCTGCAGTGAGGAATCCGATCTAAAATATTACTCAGAACTCCTGTACACTATATATATGCAAAACACATCTCATACTAACAAATCTTCAGAACATACCAGTGCAGTAATATGAGAAGTACTAGAACAGATATTAAATATTCTGTCAGTGATTTTTCATTGGGAAATTTTTCTTTTCAGAAGAAGTTTTGTTGAAGCTTTTATTCCATCTTTTTGATGGAAAACTGAAACTCTGCTGTGTTGTTTCAAGCACAAACTGAACTGAGCTCAGTTTTGAGAAGCACCTGTGGTACTCTGGGGGCTTGGGGATCTCTTCCTCTTCCACTGTGTTGGACAATGTGCTGGATCATGCTACCCAAGTGGCATTTTCTGAGGTGCAGGTTCACATGAGAGGCAATTTGACTATAAACTCCTAGCTATTAGAAAATCCAAGCAAGCAAAGCCCACAATCCAACTCTGACAAAGCAATTAAAAAAGATGCAATTATCATACTCACCACAAATAAAATCTGTAGATTTAGGTCAAACTAAAATACAGTGCTTAAGCAACAGAAGGTCAAAACATTCTGTTTCATCCAAAGAAGTGTCAGAAAAAGATGTTTCAACACTTCCAAGTCAAAATTAATTTGAACCTTCTTGTTTTGTGATAAGCCTAATGATTCAACTTTTCATTTCAGGACTAAATGAACTAGTAAGTCACTAGAACTATCATCTCCTTTGCAGTTCTAACTTTCATGCAGTGGAATTGTGAAAGCAAGCACACACTCATTTGACAGATTAAAAGATCTAGCTATGGGGTGGTTTCTGAAGGTCAGGATTGGTCATTTACACCCCTTTGTATCTGTAAAAATATCTTTGTCAAACAGGGGAACAAACAACCTCTTAAGAAAGGAATATTTTCTTTCTGCAATTTTCTGGCATGTAACTCTTCCTGTAGATTAAAAAAATGGTGATGTAGAATCTCATCACTGGCAATTTCGCTATATTCATGCTATATTTCTGCTTTCCATAGCAGTCGTAATGGCAAGCACATGTGTTCATTTGCATGTCAGACCTTAATTTCAATAATATTCACTCCTTACATGTCTAAACCAGCAGATAGACACAGTGGGGGCTCCACACCTGAACAGAAAGATGAGTATTTGATCTGATATCCACTGTGCAGTTCTGAGAAGAAAATTAGCCAACTGAGTAGAATTACAAGCTTCATCTCGCTCCCACCAAAAAGTAAGTTTGTGGCAGGATGCATCTCAGCACTCTGAGGAAAAGTAATAACATTTAGGTATAGAATCAGAAAGTTGGAACCATTAATGTGCAATTGTATTTTCCCAATGGAGCGCAGAACACCTGTATTACCTGAAGATTAACTGTAGGGGGAACATACATTTTGTGACATCTAAACTAAAATTATTTGAGTACTGGAATATTTGCTAAACAATTTCCTCTCTTCATGATAAAATCATTTGAATACATATCTAATTAAACGCAATGACAGCATACTTGCTTAACATAGGAAGAGCCTTCATAAATGGACATGATAATTATCTCACTGTTATGCACAGGAAGGGTTAGCTTTTATAGATATTTGAAAGATGGCTCCTTTTAAAAAAATCCCAGTAGAAGCTGTATTCTTTTTTAACAAGTTTATTATATTAACAGCATATTTGTTTTTATGGGCTTTGCTATTTCACACTCACGTAGCTTGCTACATTCAACTCAAAGTACTACTTCCACTGCAGTGCTTTTCTTTCAAATATTGCAGAGTTGGTATTGTTTCTATTTCTCCTCTGCATAGGAATCTACAAAAATGTGGAGAGAAGCACCTACAGTGATTATTTTCTTTTAAAAAATATCACTGTATCTTTGTTACTCTTTGCCTTAAATTTAATAATCTGTTTGAAAGCCACGAGTGCTTTTAGAAATGCACAGTATGTCTTTTCACGCAGCAAAACAAAGACTTTTATAAAACCATTTCATTTTGTAATTACATGTTCTATTTATGTCATTACATGTGTTTACACTAATTATGCTGTTAGTTCTAATTACACTAACTGCATAAATACATGATAATTAACTAAAGTTTACTTTCAAAGAACAAAAGAAATTAACTCTACACCTATTTAAGGCTGTGAAACTGATCTATGAAAAAAAACCCCACGATACTTAAGGGCATAGCACTCAGCATTCTACCCAGAAAACTGTGCTTGCCAAGACCTCCAGTATACATGATAGGAACAACATTCTTGGTTACCAAAAGGTAGTCAGGATATTCTAGTCAGCAATTTCATGAAAAGCTCATTAACTTTATGAATGTTACACCAAAAGTGTGCCCAGTCTTAGGGCCTATTCTTGCACCTCTAAGGAAGACTTTTGCTCAATGTTCTTTTAATATTCCCTATAGTAATCAGTTACATGCAAAGAAAAAATCATGTTTTCTCTAGAATTCTGTTTTTAAGTGGGATCTACTAGCCCTTTCTGCCTATGAGGTGCCACACAATAAATAATCTTTTGGAAATACCTCCCTAAACAAAACAGGACTCTACAATCCCATCTTTTGGTGGCAACAGAGATTCATATGAGGGTTAGATTTTAAACCTGGGAGATTTCCAAAGTGCAGTTCTGCAGAGCTTCTTCATCAGGTTGTGATATTCTAGGCTAAAAGCCACTATTATCCTTACACAGTTTTAACTATACCAACCTCTTAAAATGGTAAAACAAATGAACACCCACATGCCTCAAGTAACATTATAAATTTATATTGTAATAATCCTCTTAAAACTACAGCTCCAAGGACGCTTTTGTGCTTTATGTTTTTTAGACTAGTAAGGTTAAGATTCCACATAGCTGAGCATTTCCACAACAGTAGATTCAGTTTGTATAATTTCTCAAATTGCTGCAAAAGTACATACAATCTAATGTGAATACATCTAGTAAAAAAAGAAAATGCCTGTTAAAGAGAGACCCTGTTTCTACAAGGACTTCCGATTTATATTTTTATCTTACATCACAAATACAATTCATGAAAGAGATTCAATCTTATAACCTGCTTTCTGCTCTCTCAGTTTGAAGGTCTTTAATATATTTCAGGATAGAAAGAATCCCTGTACATGCAGGAAGTCATAAACATTAAATGCAAGAAACTGTATTGTTACATGCAATATAAAAATTGCAGTGTTCATTACAAAGAAGATGTAAAAGCTCAGCTTATGAATGAATTTTTAAGTCAACCTCATACACAACCTGTAAACCCAATGATAAATATTTGATAACATGAAGAAAGTATCTGAAGTTTGTATACACCTTCCAAAACAAACTCAGCAATACCCACACAAAGTGACTAGATCACTATGAGACCTACAAATCTTACATTTTGTGACACTGGAAGTTTTGATGCAGACCAAATTTGTCAAAGCATGTCACTGGAAGGAAAAACACCTCGACTGCAGTGATTGGGTAGAGAGATGAATGGCTGGCAGAATTATAAGCACAAATGCAGTAATGCAATATGCACACAGAAAAATGTTCAGACTTGGCTGCCACAACTTAACTGTACTGTGGCTCACTTATTTAAAAATAAATAATTCACCTCTGGATTTTCCTCCTTTTTCTTTTTGGTAGCAGGGGGTCCCTGAGCTGACTCTTCGGGAAGTTTCTTTGTCTCCACTTTACTTTCTGTCTGGGTTTGGACTTGAGGCTGAATAATGATAACCTAAAAGACAATGTAGAAATAAGAGAATTCATTATATGAATCTGGATTTTTCTGCCTGGGACCATCGATTCTTCTTTGAAGGCTACTTGATATCCCTGCAGACAACAAATGCAAGTCACAAGCCAAAACCATATATAAAAACCTGGATTCCTAGGTTAAGCTTCTAAAACCATACTTAAGTTTTTAAAAATTAATTTTTATTGGTGCATTAGAAACCTACTGCAGCCTAAGGGAACCACTTGATCAGTGCCTCTGAAAATTAGGACACTTTCTATTTAGAGAACTTCTGAAGCTGACTCAGCCTAGCTTTAGCACTCGTGTTGCCAGTGATTTTAAGGTCTTTCCATTGATTTTACTTTGCATGTAAGTAGAAGAGATGGGATTATTACATATTCAAAACCACAGTTTGATTTCAGTCATACCAGTGTTTTTCAGAATAGATTAAACACATGTGGATGGGAAAGAAGATACTCCTCAGTACTACTCATGTAACTGAGAACCAAGTTCAGTCCTCAGCATTTATGTATTATGAGTAGTGGATGTTCAATTTTGCATAAACAAAACAAACTATATGTGGTTTAAATTAAAAATAATTTTGGTTCAGAAGCTATTGGAATTACAACACAGATCTCTTATGCATGCATATATGTTAGTATATCCAGCTGCTCATATCTGAACTACCTCATGAAGATTTACACGATGCATATAACTCAGAAACTATTAAGCTGAAAGGAATGAAGGACAATTTCTGACTACAGAACTACACATGTGACTTTACATCCATAATCAAAGCTTCATGAAGGACTATGGAAGATCTTCCCAGGCTCATCTTCTTGAAGGTTACTGGATTTGAACACTGGGCCTTTTCCATCTATTTCACTGTTAGCTTTCAATCAATGTATTTAATTGTTAGATACTTTATGTCAATTCAGTCACTCCAGAAGATTCAAGAGCATAAAAAGGGATGGTTTTCTTAAGCAGCATCCAGTTTAAATAAGAGAAAAATAAATTATGTTAGATAAGTGGTGAAGAGATGCCTGCTTTTATTTACCTCAAAAGCCATCATATATTCTTTTTTAGTACTGTATGAGAACCTGTGCTGCCAACAAGATTCAAAGTAGCAGGAATCTAGTAGCAAATTACAGTGAGTGTCTACTGGGCATTTTATTTGCTTTTATTGAATCTGTTTCTGGTATAATAGTCATGAAGTTCTTGCATTTCAAAGCTGAAAAGCAGTAAAAAGAAGAAACAAGTAATTAGGAACTTGGATTTTTTTCTTACTGATTTATCTGCTAATCAGTTTTGAAATCCTGAGCTCTCATTTCATGGAAGTGTAGAAGAGAATGCCTGATTGTGTGATATACTCTCCTAGGTCCAGTCAATATAACTAGTATCACTGTACAATTGAAGAGGGAGTACATAGGAAATTTGAGCCTGCACAGAATTCAGGGATATTATTAGTGAGGATTGTTTTAAGGAAATGGAAGATCATATGGTTCCATTAATGTCAGGCTACATAATGATGCATTTTGTTCTCACTAAAAAATATGCTTGTATACAGATGTCTAGCAGCATTCATGTGTCCTCCTAAGAATTTTCCCACTGATTTCTCATTATTTTCTTAAAAAAAAAAAAAAACAAAACCAAACCAAAACGCTGACATCACCCTGCGCAGGGCTGTGCACTGCCAAGGGAATATTCTTACATCTGCAATATAATTGCTATGTCTGATAACCAAAAATAATGCCATGAAAAGCAGAACCTACCTTGCTGTCGGCACTAATGAGGAGTGGTTGCACTTTAATGCTATCGTTGACCACAGAGACAGTCGCGCTGGTGCTGATAGGAGTTGCATTGTTGGGGGAGGTGGAAATGATGGCGTATGCCACACCTGCACTGCTCAGAGGTGATGAAATAGCTGTAGGCTCGGTGACACTTTGTGACTGGCTGTTAGGTGTCTGTACATGGCTGACAGTGTTATTGGCAGTCGGGAGGGCAGGGCTGGGGTTTTTGATGCTGACTACAGTTGCCTTCTGGAAGGTAGGAGGCTGCTTGGAAGGTTGGTCTCTGCATGGGGAGATAGGGAGGCTGTCTGGAATCAGGGTCTTTGGCCTAACCTACAAAAAGAGAGCTAGAAGTTACCAAGCACAGCCTCACACCATAATGAACAAACGCTGCACACATGCACTCTCCTAGTAGAACCCCTAGTTGCATTAACCATGGAAGAGGAGCACCTAGAAGAACATAATGTAGCAGCTTGAAGTAGCCAGCCGCTTATTTACTTGTAGATATATTCCTAGAACTCCTCAGCTGGATCATTTCAGAGTCCTTAACGCATTGCAATTCTGAACGAGAACAGACGGAAAAGTCAATTCCTCACTTTTATTAGCACACATCCACACAGATGCTACTCAAGTCACATTCAGTTCTCAGTAGGGATGTTTAAGCCAAAACCTTTGCAAAGAATGGAAACCCCAGACACAATAATTTCCTGTTCTGAAGGGCAACACTCTTGCTATGAATTAAGGAGTGGGAACTGAATTATTAAGGAAGTTGTGGGAAAGCACTTACAGGAACAGTAAGGATATGCGCTTATACTGGTGTATTAGTGAATGAAGATCCTCACATTTTTAAGAGGTACCATGTCTAACGGAGAAGACATCAATCACTCAACCACTCACCAAAAGAAACCCACAACCATCAAACTTTATGTTTTGTTGCTGCAAGTAAGGATCTTATTTGCAGTTGCAGGTGGATGAAGAAGGAACTTCCATGCATGGAGGGAGAAACAGTTTGCCAAGATTTGTGAAGGCTGCAGCTTTATCCAGAGCCATAAATGATAACTGCAAACAACTGCCGCCAGCTAATGCAATGTGTTTCCAGTGGGGTAATTAACGTCACCCTGGTGACATGGCTCTGCCTTAACAACATCTTAAGTACAGTTCTAGTACTGAAAATAAATAATTTAAGCTGCTTCATATGAAGTTAACTTCACTCCCAGCTTGTTTGTTACCATTGCCAGCTAAAATAGTCGGTTCCCTCTGTGCTTATTTAGTCCTGTCGCTTCTCGCACCTTCCATACTGTGAAACAAAATGACAAGTTGTAACAGACAGACATGGAAACAGCTGCCTGTGTCACTGCACTGTAGTCTACAGGAGCCCTTCCAATGATGCCAACTTCAATCTGCAGCCTAAGTAAGCAATTTAATGAAAACATGGGGATTTACTAGTGTGCAGAAAATAATTTTTCAAGGCTGGCAGTCATCCTCTATCATGTCAAGGAGATACGTACCTGTTTGTCCCCCCAGCAAATATTAAGGGCAGCAACACACGTATTGCAACCTCTTTGTGTTTTCATAACTCAGTCTGCAGCTGCCAATAGAATCCTAAAACCTACAAGCAGAGCAAATGTGCAAATTGGAGCCACAGTCCCACTCAGGAGCATCTAAATTGTCAGTAACCAAGGTAGATGGAAAATGAAAGAGGAAACAGAGCTGAAGAAGAGAAAAGAGAAGGATTTGCCCAAACTCCTGCAGCAGAATCATTATAAAGCCAGAAAGCTGCTGTGTTCAGCTTGCATCTTTGGGGTAACACTGGGAGGCCTCATAGGCCCATTGTGAAATAATGCTGAACTATGCTAAACTAGGTACAACCATATTCAAGATACAGTAACAGTAATTGAGGGTTTTTTCTCTTTTCCCTCTATCCAATCACTTTATGTAATGATTATTTCATTTATTTAGTTGAGATACCAGACAAACACCCTGGTTGAGTTGTTTAAGAGGAATCTATAATTAGCTTCATATCTGTAATTAGTTAATGGTCTTACTTTCTAAAGTAGTGCACAGAGGATTGGTTTAAACCCATCTTGGCCCAGGCATTCTGCATAACTAAGGCTTCTAACACAAAAACCAGTTCAGTGCAATAGCAGACGTGATATTTAAAGCACCTCATTCATGTCTACATCAGAGTCAGTTACACAAGCAAATCTTGTAATATCTACTTTTATATTTTCATAAAATATCCTTTCTCTACTATATCTTATATAAGTCTCTCATATGTAGCCTTTAACAAATTGCTCATGCTCATGTGCTTAGAGACACGTTCACAGAAATAGTATCATTATTCAGAAAAATAAGTCTTGAGAAGGTTGGCAAAATACAGTTAAAAGGTATTACCATGGCTAAAAAAAAATCCAAATTTGGTTTTTAGCTGTTTTGCTAAGATCTAAATTTTACCACCTCTCCTTAAAACAAAATAATTTTCTTGTAAAATAATATCATATGTTACCAACAGAAATACTGTAAACACACAGGTATATTCAGGGGAAGAGGGAGAGAGAGAATAAGAAATTGTTCAGATCAAAGATTTAATAGAACAGTCACTGAGATCTTTAGAAAGAATCAACTCTGACAAAAAAAGCAGGAGTTTTTCTAGCCAAAAACTGTCAATGTAGTCTACCAGGATCAACTGTATCTGTCACTTTTAATTGTGCTTTTATATTTAATCAAAAGCCTAATTAAAACTAAATGCCTATATGCATATTCCAGCTATTTAATTATCTTGTCTACATTATTACATATATATATAAAATACATATATTGACTGTCAGATGTCAGTGAATCCTATACACACCCTTAATACACATTCTGCAAGTTGTGGATGAACGCATATTACTTTGCTATAAAATAAGCTCTTCCTGCACAGGCAATTAAACAGACTTAATTTCCCAAAGTAAGTGCTGCATACTGAAATAGCTGAGACGATTTACCATTCCGGTACAGCACAAGAACATACGCCGGACGTTTTCTGCCACCGTGTGATACAAAGGAGGTATAGCGGCCTTCACAGTCTGAAGCCTCTGCGAATTCCCTGGCAAATTCAGCTAACATTGTGAGAGAGTATTTATTTGCAATTATAAAATAATGAAAAGGATTGACTACACAAAAACTTTCAGGTGCTTTTGAGTTAAAGCTAAAATAAATTACAGTTAAAATTATGTTTAATTCCAGAGTCCACAGGCAAGAATCCGAAGCAGAAAGCAAGCATAGAAGCTCCTTGTGCTCTAGCAGCTATGAACCTTCTCCCTTTGAATGTAAATACTCAGTGTAAGCACTTAATAATCAGCCAAGTGAAAGACCTTTAGCAGACTTTCACATTAAAAACCAAACTGCTAATCTATGAGAATAAACGGTGTCGGCTAGGAAGAAAAAATATAAATTAAGAAAAGAGCTAGCTCCAATTCCTCTCCCTCACAGCAAAACTGTGGCTTAAATTTGGGAGATGAAAGGAGGACAGTGGCACTAATAGAAGTTTGGAAATAGAGAGTCACCAAAGAAGAACTAGGGGAAAACTAGGCCAGGGTGCACACTGCATTCCACATGCAAGGTATAAAAAAGACATTTTCTACTAAAAGTAGCACAGGTGGGATGACACCTGTCCCCATTACAAGAGACACAGAAATAAAAGGTGCAAAAGTTTAGTAAAAGAGAAAGAATAACAGGCAGCATGTCTGTTACCAAGTGAAAACTGCAACTGCTGGCAAGCGCTACAAATAACAATTCTCCTGTGGCTCAGCCCTCCTCTCCCCAAATATCTTTTAGTTAACCTCTGACAGTTGTCAAAACAGAATGTGATACTACCAGGGTTCTTAAATGCAGGAGAAGAGGGAGCTCATTCTTGAATGTAATGATTTCACAAACCCATGTTATTCTTGGGTTTCCTCAATCATAGAATCATAGAATCATAGAATAGTTAGGGTTGGAAAGGACCTCAAGATCATCTAGTTCCAACCCCCCTGCCATAAGCA